>WBNM01032845.1:127786-146848 GCA_013399055.1 Ramphastos sulfuratus | reverse complement strand
CTCCCTTGTCCTACTGGCCAAGTGCTTACAGTTAAGACTCAGTTGTAGAAAGACTAGTAGATTGGTCTGCGAAGTTGTCATGGTAGGCCTGACTACGCCAAAATAGGCTTATACTTGTCCTGGCTTGCCTAGACATGCGTTTCTGCTCTCCCTCTCTCTGTTTTGGCAAGAAGCAACTGTGGGAAAGAGGACAAAGAACCTGAAGCGACCGAACCCTGGCTTGCTCAGACTTGTTTTGTTCCTGTTTAAATCCTGCGGTAAACAAGGTACATACACTTGGCTTGTGCCTGCCTCATGCAAGGCCTATGTATTTTCCCAAATTTGGGTAAAGTAAGCCTATGGCTTCACCTAATATGGTCAAGCTCAGTTAATTGCCGTTCTTATTGGCTATTCTGTGTTCCAAGGCCCATTAGTCTCAGGTTGTACTGATAAACAAAGATGAGCAAGTATCACAATGTGCTCTGCCACAAAGTAACAAACCCTGATACTCTGAGTTTGTCTGCCTAGAAACTGACTGCTTGGAGCTTACCAGGAACAGGTTTCAAATGCCTTCACCCAATAGGCCTGCATAGGCAGCGTGCAATTGTGTCAAGACTGCACATTCCAAGACATCCCGTCTATACCTGCCAATACGAGGAGGCCTGGAAGGGACACATAGATCATCCAGTGTAATCAGGATAAAGTCAGAGATCGTCTGCCTCCTTTCCCCAGCACCCTGTGAAGTCTGGAAAGAATCAGAAGCCTCAGTGGCTGACAAGACACTGACATAATTCCCTGAAAGCACTTAGGATACTGTCTGAAGCTGTAACTAGCCCCACTAGTCAGGAGACTAATATTTTGTGAGTAAGTACTTAAGAGCTCCTTTCTGCGTTAAGGCAGAAGGCAATTAGTTAATTACAGGAGGCTTTGAGTCCATCTAGTGGGCAAGTGGCATATTGACCCCAAGAACCTTCTCTTCTAGTTCAATTAATGTTTATATTTTTGGTAGTTATTTCTTAAATGTTCCAGATCCTATGTTATCACCTGTATGATGTTTCCATGACGGTTCAAAGAACCAATTATTATTAAAATTAGTGGTCGGGGTGGGGGGGAAAGACTCCTGAATATTGAAAGTTAATGAACAGTATTGATTTTTTTAAAAATACCATATTGCAATTAATTATTTACCCCTCTGTTACAAAAATTAAGCACGTAAGTTTATAAATTAATTTTTCATCTTGACGTAGAAGACAACAGTGGAACAGTCAGAAGTAAAAAAAAAAAAAATATCTCAGAAGCTTTTCAAAGTCTCTGCAAATCTCAAAGAAACGAACAAAAAAGGAATTAAGAGGTGAATGTTTGGATGGTTTACTCCATTTCTAGAGCTCACAAGCTCCTATTTAAAAAGACACTGTTGAAAAAGATACATTTCCTGTCTGCATTTTTTCTTTTGAGTTTGATTCTGGTGGAATTCAGATTTCCTGTCAGAGCTCAATTGGCTTTAACCATAAAATACTTTTCAGCAATCTGCATTGCTACTCTGAAATCATGAGGCAGGTCAGCTACCATAAAACCACAATCTTGGCACAACCAATTTGCAGAAGCTGATACAAATCTTGTCTGTAACTTGCTGAAAAATAATCACCAAATTTAAGGTGTCAGAAGAAACATTTTGGTTTGGGAAAAAAGAAAGCAACCATCAACAAAAAAATCCCAAACAAAACACAACAAATTGGTTTCTGTTGGGTAAGCTGTCAGAGAGAAACACCAGCTCTACTTGTGTCTGGATAAGCTCATTTGATCACAGATTAGAGAGTTTTCTCCAGAGAAGAAATCTATTCTTACATTGCTAGAGAAATAGCATCAAGGACCTAGCTCAAGCACCAATTCCTGCTGCATTCAATGTGGGTGCTCAGCAAGCTGAAAACAACTGTTTTGCAGTAATTAATAGTTTGTGCCTTAAAGCCACAAAAGTCTTCACTTGAGCAAAAGAAACTGGTAACATACTAGTTCCGACCTGCAGTCCATCTGGGGCAATAATCACCATTTATTAAACAAAGTACTAGTCATCAGAGAACGTAAAAAAATGAGTTATGTAATAACTTCTCTAAAAAAGGTGTCTTCCTACTAAACAAGCTCTTATCTCTTCTGCTCTCAAAAATACTGAATTTAAAGGGATAGTAGTCTCAACAAATTTTAGCTCATGAACTACTAAAGAAGGTCAAACTAGATAGATGAGTAGTATTAAAATCAGTATTTACACTAAAGCCTACACAAACACTTAAGTGTTCAAAGCTCTACTCTCTCTGTGAGGGCAGGACAGGAGAGGAGGACAGAAAGTTGCATGTTCATTTGCCTGCCTTTAGCCTGCTCTCACTTGCACAAAGTGGTAAACAGCCCCAACTCTGTGTACCAGCTACAAAAACCCCAAACATGCTCCAGTTAATCTTGATTCATCACACTGTTGGAAGAAGGCAGGATAGAGCTGATGAGTGGTTTCTTCTCCTCTCCTCTCATAAAAAAGTACAAGCAGAGAGAGAGTTAAAGAGAAACTGAACAGAAGCAACGAAGAGTCTCCTCTTGCAGCAGCACATCTGGCTGCCGTGCAACATTCAGGGAGATCTTTGCTGTGTGCATCCAAAGCCAGTAGACTTCTATAATCCTCTTACTCACGTCTCTGTTTGCCTCTCATCTCAAAATTTTCCACTTTAAATATATTTCCTACCCATCTGAAAAACTTGGCCTTTACACTCTTCTAGTAGAACTCTGGTCTGGCTAACCTGCATGGGCAGCTATGTAAATCTTTCCTTTAATGCTGCCACTTGCTTCTCCCACGCTTTACTCAGTCCAGCAGCAAGGTCTCCCTAGATCTGAGCCGCTACTTGGCTTGGAAGATGAACACTCTAACTTGTGCAGTGTAGAGAAGGTAGCAGGGAAGAGACACCAAAAGCATCTTAAGCCAGCAGGGAGCCACAGCATGAAGTTGACAGCATACAACCCTTTAACAGGTATTAAAACTACTCTCAAGCTCTCTGCTGGCTATTCAAGAAAGAGCATAAAACAGTGCCAAGACAAGCTCTGCAGTGATACAGGAGACCCACCCAACTAAAACATTCTTGGAAATATGCATTTGATGTTCCATAAGGAAAAAGTATATATAATATATTACATTTCTGTTGGTTTGAATTATATTCTCAACTCCAAACACCACTAGCAATACTCAACTATATACATACACACACACATATACATATGCACACACAGAAAATATCCCTCCAACCAGATACCTCTCAATTTTTTAAAAACTTAATTAGGATAGAAGTGATCTGTAACTGAAGTTTGTGTCTTTCGGATGGTCAAGAGCTTAAAACTTTACTTAATGTACAATAGAATACTCTTCTAGCACTCACTTCTCCCAAACGTTTACAATATAAAGTTTAAACGTTTGAATGTAAATGTTTAAATACAAACAAAAAACTTTACAAGAAGTCAAGCCTACTTTTTTTCATGGCTTAAACGATTCCTCATGTTTCAAACATAGGAATTACTTTATTTCTGCCAAATCCCTGAACAATCTAAAGATGCCACTGAAGGCCACTTAAAGTAAAAAACCTGACTGCTGCTAAGCAACCCAGAAAACATCCTTACATGTTCAATTGTTCAGTGCATTAAAAAAATGTCACACACTGAGAATTCATGTATTCTGGACTCTAATGATTATAATGTCTTCCACACTGAGGGAGAAAAGAAAATTCTGCAGATATGTTCATATTTCAAAAAGGAATTCTTAAAGGACTAAAGATTTGATCAAATTTATTCACTGTTTCTGCACATGGAATAGATTAGAAACAGATTCTCTTTCCTCCACTATTTCACACACACTCCAGAAGTAAATTTACTCAGGAAAACCAGCACTCATTTGTTTTACTAAAAAGTACCAACATTCTTTCCCATTATATGAAACAATATTTTAATAATGTGTTCTATATCCAGACTCCTTAGAGCAGTTCAAATACCATGGCTTTAACTGCATATAAACAAAGATCATTTGATGTAATTTAATATTTCACTGTTCTACAGCACTTCTGTCACAGATCCACTTCCACATTCACAAAGTGGGAGCCCAAATCTTATATTCTTTCAAGTAGATGGCAAAATTAAGTATTTCCATATCACAATACAGCTGACATACATGTGTCCTTCATATTTAAACAAGAAATATGCCCCTGCTTACTGCAGAGGGGATTGGACTACATGACCTTGGAGGTCCCTTCCAACCCAGATCATTCTGAATCAGTGATATGTATTACACACCAAGAGATGATTTTAAGCACTTTCTTTCACTAAGCAATTAAGCTTTTGCTCATTGTGACTTCCACAGCACAATGTAATGTTCTGCACAGGACTTACCTTAGCTTCTGGTTTAATCATACTGCAAACAGATCACTGAATGCAGTTCATATTCCCCTCCAGCAATTCAATCAGCTTACCATAGAGGTCATGAGGAGTATCTTAGAAAACATGAATCTGCTAGAGCTGTCTTAACAGAAGAATGCTTCACTGCATCACTTAATTGACCTAATATTTATTTTGGAATTAGGAATTTAGTTTTTCACATTTCTCAAGATGCTCAGTATTAAGTTACCAATCCAGTATATTCAACTCAAAATTTATTGCTGGCGTAGTCTGAACAGAGCCAATAAAAATAGGTATCATTAAAGCCCTCCATTCATGCAAGGTTATTTGCAACAAGGAAACCAGCAAATTTGAATGTTAGTTTAAACCATTAATCTGGAGTGGTAATACAGATTCCTCAAACCAGACCCTGTTTTAAAGGAAAAGAGAATCATCACTTGTAAGTAGAATTAAAAAAAAAAAAATAAAAATTCATGAACCAAAAAGGAAGTGGTGAAAATACATTAAACATTTTTAAACACCTGGTAACCTCACCATGAAGCTTTATCAAGTTTCAAATATCAATATTCTATAGCAAGGTAGATGATAAAATAAACAGTTTGTGTATGCACATATTACATTAAGAAAAAAATCACATGCAGATATTTTCAAGAGAACTGAAATGACACTTCTAAAAATATGTAGGGTAAATCATTACTACTAACAATTTCTCTCAAATTATTTATCAACTTGCCTCTTTCAGAACAGACTTCTTGGCTTGATGATGTGTCCTATTATAAACCATTCATCTGAACATTACTACAAAAAAGTTGCGAGTTTTTCTCACAAAGAAATAAAGCACAATTCCTTTCTGAGAATAAAGTTTAACCACACAAAGACATCTATTCCACAAGCAACAGAATACCATTTTGGTTTTGTTCTGCCAGTCGTCTTATTGCTAGTATAGGCAACAAATCTAGCTTTTACAGATACCAAGTAAGAAAGAAATATCACAGCTCAATCTGTTTTTTAAAGACCCATATTAAAATTATATCCTTATTTCACTTGAATGTCTCATTTCTTCTTTCTTCGCATTCATTTTTATTTATTACTTTTCCTTTCAGAAGTTCTGTTATATTCTAGGATCTAGAAAAACAAAACAAAGCATCTGTGGCTCTGTAACTCTTAACAGTAAGTTACCTTTGCAAGTTAAAAAACTTTATAGAATTATAGAGTCAACCAGGTTGGAAGAGGCCTCCAGGATCATCCAATCCAACCTAACACTCAGCCCTATCCAATCAACTAGACCATGGCACTAAGTGCCTCAGACAGTCTTTTCTTGACTAACTCCAGGGACAGTGACTCCACCAGCCCCCTGGGCAGCCCATTCTAGTGGCAAATCACTCTCTCGGTGAAGAACTTCCTCCTAATATCCAGCCTATACCTCCCCTGGTACAACTTGAGACTGTGTCCCCTTGTTCTGTTGCTGGTTGCTTGGGAGAAGAGACCAACCCCCACCTGGCTACAACCTCCTTTCAGGTAGGGAAGGACTGGAAGACCTAAAAATATTCCTCATCCCACAGTTTCTTACATAAAAGATTGGGCAGGCACACACACAAAACAACCCTACCAATCAACAAAAGAAAGAAAAAAGACAATCCTTCCTGTGTGAGCAGATCAGAGCAAGTACCTATAAAAGACACAGCATTACAAGAAAATTCTGCACTACCTACATAATGGAAATCTCACAATAACTGTGTAAGAATAATGATTACTGCTTCTTTTCCCTCAAAATCAGTTCTTGAAGACTTGATTCAGATCCCTCTTTTAGCAGAAAATTAAACCAAGACTCAGAAAGCCTTCTGGCCCTGTCCTGCACATATCTTTGGCAAGTGGAAAATGGCCAGCTCCTGCCTCCCTTGCATCAACACATGTTCCCAACAGAGAAATGGGCAATATCTAATTTCTTAGTACTTGACAGAATGATTCTCCACACAGGTTGATCAAGTTTTCTACACAGAGTGTTTTCCACAAGGTTTATAACAATCTGGTATACTGTAATTGCAGAGGAACAGGGAATCTGAAGCCACGCTGTGGCTGGCACTGCACCAACCAGCTTTCTGCCTTTGGAAAAATTACTCAACTGCCAAATCAGATGTGGGAAATAAAAGCAATTTAATCAATGTCTCAGAGCAGATCAATGGAAGATATCGTTCCTAGTCCAGTAATTTTTCTATTGGGCTGCATTTCCTCTTCTCCACAGATGGTTTAACAACTGAACCATACACACATCACATGCTAAACACATCTTAAACAAAAAATAATCAGCTTATAGTAGATTGTGTGTGTCTTGTCATATGTCCTCCCAGATGACCAGAGTGCTCCAATAGTCCTCAGCCTTTGATAAAATGGGTCAAAATCTAATCTTTAAGATCTAGCAGGTATTAACCTTGGTAACATTAAAAAGAAAAATAACAATTAAGCATTAAAAATAGTAGCTTTATGCCATAGTCTTAAGAAAATGGTTGGTCTTAAGATGTCAAATTCAAAAGACACTGTTGCTGGACATTTGAAAGGTACTCCAAATGACTGGAAATAGAATCATAGAATCTGTTAGGGTTGGAAGGGACCACAAGGATCATCTAGTTCCAATCCCCCTGCCATGGGCAGAGACACCCTGCCCTAGATCAGGCTGGCCAGAGCCTCATCCAGCCTGGCCTTAAAGACATCCAGGGATGGGACCTCAGCCTCCTCAGGCAACCCATTTCAGGGTCTCACAGCTCTCATGGTGAAGAACTTCCTCCTCACATCCAGTCTTAATCTACTCACATCCAGTTTTGCTCCATTTGCCCTAGTCCTGTCACTATCTGATATCCCAAAAAGCCCCTCCCCAGCTCTTTTGTAGGCCCCCTTCAGATGCTGGAAGGCCACAATAAGGTCACCTGGAAGCCGCCTCTTCTCCAGACTCAACAGCCCCAACTCTTTCAGTCTGTCCTCATAGGAAAGGTGCTCCAGCCCTCTGAGCATCATTGTGGCCCTTCTCTGGACACAGTCCAACATGTTCACATCCCTCTTGTAATAGGGGCTCCAGAACTGGATGCAGATCTGGTGCCTTTTAAATTAACATGTATTATTGTCTGTCTTTCTCATCACATGTGACACATTTATAAACATTTTTTTTTAAAAACCCTCCACCCTTGAAAGAAAAGAAACCTAAAGAACAAGTTATATCCTGCCATTTCTCTCTCATGTACAAGGAAGACACTTCAGGAAGGGTACACTGAGCAGCAAGTTTTTCTATGATTTCTACACAAGAATCCAAATGTTTGAGACAACATCACTGTGCTTCTATCTAAGCTGCATTAGGCAGACCTGCTTTCACAACTTTCTAACATGCCATCAGTAGGAAAGTAAAGCTCGGGAGAACACAGCATAGTATGAAGCACATGAATTACATCCTTTCAACTAGAAAGGTCACTCCAACCTTCAGTCAACTCTCACTGTTCGGCCATTGAAGCTCCAGTTCCTGTAAGCAAATCCTTACGCCTTACTTCAAGCTCAAGTAGTTAAACAGCACACATAGCTACCAGAGATAATCACATCCCTGTGCAATGATGATTTTAAAAGCTGTTTTGAAGACAGCAAGGCAGCAGCACTCAGTGCATTGCCACAGGAGATTTGTGTCCCAATTAACCAGTCAGGCTGCAGTCCCCTTTCTGCCAGGGACTCCCCTGCCACACTCCCGAGGGCCAGACCACGCTCCAAGACTGCAATCTGCAAACACAGTACCCCTCGCGTGGACAAGAACAGGCTAAAAGGTGCATAGCAAGACCTGCCCTAGCAGGAGCTGCCTGTTCCAGACACCCTCTTCCCCTAGTGGATGTAGGTACTACCGCACCAGCACCCTTCCCAAGTAACTCCCACCACATCAGCCAGACTTATCCTCACACAGCACCCACCTAGGACATGGACTCAGCAGCTGCCATGCACACACTGCTGCCACCCACACGGTCCAGTCACCATGTGTCATCACCTCACAAACTCAGGACTGCATCAGCCAGGTTGGTGCAAAAAAGGAAATAAAAAACGTGATTGACACTTTCTTAGTGCTGCTTATTCAAAACCCTGACTTTGGTCAATATATATTGACCTTTTTTGGTCAACATATATTTAAGGAACTATGACAGGATACAGCCTTGACATGAGATGTTACAAGGGTTAAAATTAAAAGCAAGTATAAGGAGGTCAGCCGGTCCAACATTTTGATCATCACTGTTCATCATGAAATAACAGTTACCAGGCAAAGGCTAGTTGTCAGCAGCTGGCCTGTGGAAATGCATCACACGTAAATAAAACCAAAACAAACCCTTTGGAACAGTATTAAAATGGTAAACAATTATTTGCAAGATGATCATTAGCCTAGATGTTGGAGCCACCACAAATTACGACGTTTGTAAAGAACAGCAATAACACCAGTAGTACATGAATAAAAAATTTGTAAGTATTAGTGATTTTTTTCTACCTGTTAAAGAGAATCATAGCTTCAAAATGCAAAAGGTAGCCCAAATAATTTTTGATTTCTTCATCATTTTAAGTTTCACTGATGGGACACTAAAGAGCATTAGTTACCATGTATAAAAAATCTGAAGTTAGATAAAATGGAATCCTACCAGGACTTTTAAAAGTGGAATGTACAGATCAGCTTTTTTTCCTGCAGATGTTTCTTACTGCCCTAGGGAAGGCAAGTTGGCCCCTATACTCACTCACAATTGTCATCAACCCTAAAGCACGGTTCAGGCTGCAAAGTGCCACTTTTCACATCGGCACTTGATCAAGCATTTACCTAAAAAATCATATTTAAAATTTTAATCAATATACATTATTATGCTCTAACATGAAAAAACTAAACCTAATACTAATTATAACGCAACAAAAATGCAAAATTCATGTGAAGCTTTGATTCCTTTGCTGTCCAAAAGAGAGACATTAGTGATCTCACCTCAGCAGTGAACAAAAATGAAAAGTCTCCAGATTTTATAATTGTTTCATTCTCAGAAGTCATAAAATGCAATTTTCCCTGATCTTCTCACTAGGCATCACAGAGAAGAGTCTGGCTCCATCTGCCAGTACCCCCTGACACACACAAAATTAATAAGGTCTTTTCTGTGTCTTCTCAAGAATAAAGCTTAACAGTCCCAAGTGTCTCAGCCTCTTCTAGATCAGATTCTCCAGTCCCTCAGCAATTCTGCGGTCCTTTGCTAGACTTGCTCCAGCATGTCCATGTCTCTTTGGCAGTGGGTAATCCAGAAATAGACACAGCACTCCTTTCCGTCTCACTAGGGCTGAGTAGCAAGCAAGAATTACCATCTCCAACCTGTTGGCATTCTTCCTCACATAGCCCACAATAATACCATTGGGGCTCTTTCTCCCAAGACTGAAGTCTTGCTCATGACCAACTTGTCCATTAGGATGCTGCTCTCCAGCTTGCTGGCTCACACATGTGACCGTATATGGGGTAATCCCCGCTCTGGTGCAGAAATTCATGTTTTCTTTTGTTGAACTTCATGACATCTCTTTTGAACCATTTCTCCAGACTGCAGAGGTCCTTTCTAACTGCCTTCACATCTTTGACCAGGTTTTCCTCTCTTGCAAGTACCAAGTCCAGCAGAGTACCTTCTATTGTCACCTTGTTGATTATCGATCTTGTTTGCTTGTGTCCTGACATGTCTTCAGCAGAGAGCAAACCAATTAAACCCATCCATCAGATCCAAGACCTTTGAACAACTTGGAGTTTGCAGAAGACCTCATCTATTTATTCTTCCTAATCAGAAGGTCTGTAGCGAACACTCATAACAACATCCAGATCGGTCTACCCAATAATCCTGACTTGCGCTCTCACAACTGACTCATCCTCTGCCCTAAGGCAGAGCTCCCTGCAACCCACTGCTCTCACATGTGAAAGGGCATGTGCACTCTAAAAAGCCTGTCTCTAGTCACTGAAGAACGCCATCCAAGAACTATGTCACCTCTGTGACCTCAGCAAGATCACAGACAGCCCTGCAACTGCATGCAGACCTCCAGTTCCACCTGTCTGACACCCATGCAACTTGCATTTCTATCAGGCACTTCAAGGACATACTCGCTTGAGTGGATTTCCCAGAAGGTACAAGAGCTTCTCCTATAACTGTCCTGTAGGCACATGCCTATTTGGTGCCTTCTTGACTTCTGTGCTACAGAGTTACACCCTAATGACTAGGACTGACCAATGTTACCACATGGGCATCAACCTCTCCTCATGAAATCTGAGCTGCAGGATTAAAATTGGCAAGTATGTTTAAGTAGCATAGCTGACTTCCCCATTCAGACACCTAATGTTATCTCTATTCTGTATGTTTTAAATCCCCTGTCCATTACAGGCATCTAGGGGTGTAAGGTGATGGAAAACTCAAGACGAGTTGATGACAAACATGAACAAGAGCCAGCAATGTACACATGCAGTCCAGAAGGCAACCATGTCACGGGCTGTATAAAGAAAAAGTCTGACCAGCAGGATGAGAGAGATGATTCTGTCCCTTCACTCTGGTGAGATTCTACCGTGAGTACTGCATCCAGTTCTGCTGCTCTAAATACAGATGGATATCAAAGTGCAGGAGCAGATACAAAGGAGACCACAAAGATGATCAGTGCACTGCAGGATCTCCCCTATAGGGACAGGCTGAAACAATTGGGGATGTTCAGCCTAGAGAAAAGAAGGCTCAAGGGAGATCTTAGAGCAGCCTCCCAGTACCTGAAAGGGGCCTACAAGAAAGCTAGGAAGGGACTTCTTACAAGGACCCATACTGATAGGATGAGAGGGAATGGACTGAACCTTGAGAAGGGCAGATTTAGACCGTATATTAGGAAGAAATTCTTTACAGTGAGAGTGGTGGAATGCTGGAATAGGTTGTCCAGGGAGGTCATGAATACCCCTTCCCTGGAGATGTTTAAGGCCATGCTGGATGAGGCTTTGAATGACCTGGGGTAGTGGAAGGTGTCTCTGCCCATGGCAGGGAGGTTGGAGCTGTATAACCTTTAAGGTCCCTTCCAACTTAAACCTTTATACAGGAATTCATAGAAACTTCAGAAGTTTCCCCCTCAGTATCCAAGAACTACACTTTCACATATAAGCATGAGAGAACTTGCTGAATATATTGATTTCTCAGGCTCTATTATCTTGACAGATAATGTCATAGAATGTCAAGGGCTGGAAGGAACCTCAAAGGATCATCTGGTCCAGCCCCCTGCCACAGCAGGATCACCTAGAGCAGATCACACAGGAACACGTCCAGACAATTCTTGAATATCTCTAGATACAGAGACTCCACAGCTTCCCTGGGCAGCTGGTTCCAGTGCTCTGTCGCCCTCACAGGGTAAAAACAATTCCTCCTCAGGTTCACATGGAACCTTCTATGCCTCAGCTTCCACCCACTGCCCCTTGTTCTGTCACTGGGCACCACAGAGAGAAGGCTGGCTCCATCCTCCTGGCACTCACTCCTTACATATCTATAAACATGAATGAGGTCACCCCTTAGTTGTCTCCTCTCTAAGCTAAAAAGCCTCAACTCCCTTCGTCTCTCCCCATAGGAAGATGTTCAGTTTCCTTAGTCATTTTTGTGGTTCTGCGCTGGATTCTCTCAAGGAGCTTCCTGTCCTTCTTGAACTGGGGGGCCCAGAACTGGACACAATAGTCCAGACGAGGCCTCACCAAGGCAGAGTAGAGGGACAGGAGAACCTCCCTCAATTCACATCCCTTCCAATACACTCCAGAATGGCACTGGCCTTCCTGGTCACAAGAGCACACTGCTGGCTCATGGCCATCCTTCCATCCACCAAGACTCCCAAGTCCTTCTCCCCTTCATTGCTCTTCAGCAGGTCAGTCCCCAGCCTATACTGATCCATGGGATTGTTCTTTCCCAGGTGCATGACTCTACACTTGCCCCTATTGAACTTCATTAAATGTCTCCCTGCCCAACTCTCCAGCCTGTCTAAGTCTCTCTGAATGGCAGCACAACTCTCCAGTGTGGCAGCCACTCCATCCAGGTTGGTGTCATCAGCAAACTTGATGACAGGGCACTCCATGCCTTCATCCAGGTCACTAATGAATACACCGAATAACAGAACGGATACAGGTCTGCATTTTCTACAAGGATTACAGTTACTCCAACAGCTCCACAGAGACCTGGCACAGGGTTGCTATCATTCATGAACATTCCCTCACAACATCAATGAACCTTTAACAGGAAACAGTTTTTTTGAAAAATATGTATTCCTATTCCAGTAAGAAGGATATCACTGTAGGCATCTACATAAACCAGCTCTAAAGTCACTGAAACATGAAGAGCTGCTACATTGCCCCGTTCAACAGCGATACTGATCTGAACACCAGACAAGAAAGCTTTGTCATAAAATGGACACTGAACAAAAATTGCAGATATGTTTAGGAAATGTTTCAAAAAGAAGCCTAATTCCTTTTAAAACTACCACTGATTAACAGATAGCATCTTCAAGAAGAAATCCTTATGAAGTACTCCTTCCTACAGCTACAAGAATTGCACATAATTAATAAGCTATCTGAGCTCAAAGTCATGTGCACTTATATTACATTCTATGTTTAAAGTTCATTCAAGTCACTACTGAGTCTCACAATAAGGGGTATTAATATAAAAAGAAATAAAATTTAAAAGCTACCAGTTCAACACAGAGGTCTGAAATTAAAGAAAACTAGCATGTTTCATTGTCTGACAGACAGAAAGCTAAGAGCCTGAAATAAGTACTCAAAATAGGGCATATTTTCCAATGGAGGTAAAGATTACAATATAACCAACAGGAATGTGCAAGCCAGCAATACTTAACTTAGCAGTTCATGCCAAACCATGATAGCCCGTTGTACTACTTAAAAAACACTGAAACTTGAGAAAGTGGTATTATTACGATTGTTAACAGTGGAATGCAAGAACATTTTTAAACTACAAGTCATACAAATACATTTCATATATTTATTTTTGTAGAAATAGACTACTCAGCACTTTAGGGATTTGAAAATTTGACAAAGAACTTGATACAATTTTTTTTCTTGCTAATGCAAGTTAAACACCAAATGTAAACGCTATTAGAAAAGTTCCAGTTTCCCCACAAGTACGTCCTTGTCCAGGTTATGCTGATACATTGCAAAGAAAAAAAAATAAATGGAAACCACCACCAGAAATCTCACAATTTAGTAGGAAAAAAAAACCACCAGACTTTTTTCCCCTAGGACAAGAGACAGTATTTAGGACCTACAAATCTAGTTTCAGTCTTGTCAAAGAAAATATATACTTCATTTGTCTTAGAGCTCCAACAGGGACACAGCTAACTTTGAACAGAAGTAAAAAATGCCACCACCGAGTATTTGTAACTTCAGTTGCAAGTGAGGTACACTAATTATTCCAAGGATCACAGTACATTTAGTTTTATTTTACAGATTTTTGTCACTGTCATACATACACAAAAACCCAGAATAGTCCTGCTTAGCCATTTAAACACAAAAACCCAACATAAATTTAACACAGAGCTTGCCATCCCTACAGTGAAGCCACGAGAGTCAGGACCACTTAATCTAAGTTACAATTGCCTACCAAGCAGCTAACTTGCTCAATATCTATTCATTCATGTCTTCAGGGTTTAGCCTCTAATAAAATTACTGTTCATTAAAAAAGTCTCAGTACAGGGCCAGGTTTCCTCTAACACCTACATCTTTGGTACATTCAGATGTGAGTTTTTCTTTTCCTTCCTGCCCCCTCAACATTGCTTGCACACTTATAAATTTATCATTCTCTGCAGTTGAAACAAACTAGTAGAGAGGTCTAAAAAGTATTAGAAGTACACTTTTCCACAGTGATGAATTAAGTAGGGAAAATATACTTGTTTAAACACAGCAAGTTTCACTTGATGGATCAGCAAACAAAAGCAATTGGTTATCCTCCCAAGGATCAAAAATGCACATGGCATAAGCGGAGTCTTAAGACTGGGCTATGGCCTCAAAAGTGATCTTTAGGCAAAGGACCCAATTAATTTTCTTTAGATTTACAGCCAGTAAGTTAGGCCTAGAATAAATTGGGGGACAAAAAAAAAAAAGTTATCCAAGTATGTATGTCGCATCCTTTTAAGAGAAGTGAAACTTCATTTGATAAAAAAAATTACTAGTTAATCATTTTTCTAACTGCTCATAACAGGTAAAAAATACTTTTGCGTGCTCAGCCAACACTGCAATGGCAGCAGGGAGATCTACGCGAGGGTACTCAGATGAGTTGCCTGTACTGACTACTTGCACTAAATCTGAGTTACAGTACTTATATCCTTACTGCCTGAAAAATCCTAAGTGATCCTTTATTATTTATGTCACTCAGAGTGGCTGCAGATGCCCCCTCCCTGGAGGTGTTCAAGGCCACACTGAATGAGGTCTTGGGCAACCAAGTCTACCTGAGAGGTGTTCCTGTCCAGGGGGTTTGGAATAGATGATCTTTTGAGGTCACTTCCAACCCTAACATTCTGTGATTCTGTGATCTCTGAGGTTCCTTCCAACCCAAGCCATTCTAACATTCTATTTTTTTTTCATAAATCAAGTCTACACTATATAAATTAAGACTGACTTACTTCAGTTAACATATGAAAGCATTAGCAGCAATCGGTGTTGTCAGCACACGGCACTGCTGTTTTCCATGCTTCTCAAAGTATCAACATAACCTGCTCAGCAAGATAAGCTCAACAACGAACAGGGTTCTTGTGGTGCTGAGTATTCTAAAGAGTTTCAGAAACACAGAATACATCCAGTTGGAAGAGATCTCAAAGATGATCCAGTCCAACCCTTGACCCCAACTGAAGGGTCAACACTAAACCATGCTTCCTAGGCAAGCCAGGCTGTGTTGATTTATGAAGTCAAGCAAACAC
This sequence comes from Ramphastos sulfuratus, assembly GCA_013399055.1. NCBI lineage: Eukaryota > Metazoa > Chordata > Aves > Piciformes > Ramphastidae > Ramphastos > Ramphastos sulfuratus. The sequence continues at coordinate 131,509 of WBNM01032845.1, read as the reverse complement.
TGAATTACCTCATGAGGAAAAAAACCTCACATCAAAGATCCAGATCCCATCATGAAAATGACCCCAAGAAGTCCTCACACTGAAAAGATGACTCATGAAAAAAGACCAAAACATTAACAGAGCAACAGAATTCTAATAGGCACATTGTTGGTTGTTTTTAAAGAGCCACAAGCACTATGGCACACACACCACTGTTCAAGTTGGACCCTTACTAAAAAACAGTACGAATTTGTTTTTTCATCCAAGTACTGCTGCGTAATAGTGTATTACAAAGTCACAAACTATTAAGCATGTGCTATGCATACATCCCATCAAAATCTTCTATGTCTATTAAAGAATATGACATAGAAAAAGGAATATTTGACATGCCAAACTGGCATAGCACTTTGTAGCCAAGAATAAAACACACCACGCAAGAGAAAAAAAAAAAAAGTGTTGCTTTTGTTTATTTTGGATTTTTCAAGGTTCATGGCCAACTTCTGTAAGTCTATTAACTGCTGCGACATTAGCTGTTAGATTTCACTTTTTGGACAGCTTTCCACAGTTTAGTGTTTTGCATTTTTGTAGTTATACTCAGATGCTATGGTAACATACACTAAGTAAATCATTCCACAGTATTAAGTCACCTGAGCATTCACCAAATTTAGTACAGAGCAGCTATAATTAATAGAGATTTTATGAAACCTATCTTTCATCACTGCTGAAAAGAATAGCTGATCCATTTTACTCTAACTGGCTTCCTGGGGAGCAGTTTTTTCTCAAGAGATCTGTTCACCAACAAACTGACAAAGACATGCAGCATAAGATAGCTTACACCCCACTGTAAAGATTGGAATAATGTTAAATAAGTAAATCTCAAGTCATCCATGAGCAAGTAAAAGACAGTCATACAAAATAGTTGGACACAAGGAAAAAAAAATCCCAATCAGAAAACACAAAGCTTTTCAGTAAGCTCTATCTTTCATTTAACATATTTATCTTAGGGCTACTCAGCACCAAACTTTGAAAGAACCTTAATTCAGATTTGTTTTCTTCTTCAGATACAACATGTGGATAGTTCGCTACCAGAACTCCTTTTTGAACAAGAGCTGCTCAGTGTCTTGCTACTGCATTTACTCCAGTTGTAGACTCTACCTGATGTTAAAGTGCCCCAAGTGCCCCCCATCATGATATCTACAGTTTGTTACACCCAGATGGATCTTGAAGTCAGTGTTCCCCAAGCAACTATCCACAAAATATCAAGTGCAGGAAAGATAAAAATAACCATGGCAGAAATGCATATAAAAGTTCAGCAGCAAGCAATGTCAGAATGTACCAGAAACACCATGCCAAACAACTGAGCTCCTTCATAATTGTTCTAGCCCTGATTGTTTTTAATATTTCCATCATTAGTAAACAGCAGATGTTGACTAGAGAGAAAAAAAAAATATATGGGATCCTCCAACAAGAATGACAGCATTTCCTGACAGGTTTCTTCAGCAGATGCTGTTTCCAACTTAGCTTTAAACACTGAACTAAAGACAATGCATTTTCGCTTTCCCATAATATAGGCAAGAAATAAAAATAGTGTTAAAAATATATATATCAATTACAGAATACTGCTTACAGTCAGCAGCAGTATAATTAACTCCAAATTTCAGGTACTCATTACAGACCTGTCTTCGTGATGCTCTTTGTGATACTCTGGCAGAGCTACTTAGTACTTGAGATACTCTCCTACAGAACAAGGTAAGTAAAACCTGTCTCATAGGAAATCAAAAGATGAGATAAAAGCTTATACAGTTCTGGAGCCCCCATCACAAGAAGGACATGGAACTGTTGGAGCAAGTCCAGAGGAGGGCCACAAAGATTATCAGAGGGCTGGAGCAGCTCTCCTGTGAGGAGAGGCTACAAGAGTTGGGGCTCTTCAGCCTGGAGAAGAGAAGGCTTCAAGGAGACTTTATAGTAGCTTTCCAGTATCTGAAAGGGGTCTACAGGAAGGCTGGGAAGGGACTATTTACAAGGTCTTGTAATGACAGGATGAAGGGTAATGGGTTTAAACTAGCAGAGGGGAGATTTAGACTGGATGTTAGGAGGAAGTTCTTTACAGTAAGGGTGGCAAGACACTGGCACAGGTTGCCCAGGGAGGCTGTGGCTGCTCCCTCCCTGGAGGTGTTCAAGGCCAGGCTGGACGAGGCCTTGAGTGACCTGTACTAGTGGGAGGTGTCCCCTGCCTATGGCAGGGGGTTGGAACTAGATGATCCTTGAGGTCCCTTCCAACCTTACCATTCCATGATTCTATGATTCTATAAAGTATAGCAAGGAAACTAAAGGAAAACAGTACTATTTAACAAACAGGTCACAGTTTTCTTACACAAAAAACCTATTATGTTTGCCTCACATTTTCTGCTTAACAGGTTTTCATTACCAGTAAGCCAGAAGTTTAGATTTCTGCACAAAATCATTTATTACCTTATTCAACAGATATTTTTCTTCACAAAAAGGTTATGTACCTAGCACAAAAATTCCTCAAACCATCACCTGAAGTATGTGTACTCCAGATTGGAAATACAGCAATCTCTAATCAAAAATCAGGCAGCATTGTCTGCATTTACTCACTGTACTCTAACTATCTTCCTACGGTCATCTGAAAGTAAGGAAAAAAAAAAATAGAAGAGACAAACAAAAACATCTCAACTTGACACTGGTTACTACTGAATGACGCCATGTATATGGCATTTGAGTTTTGATTAGGAGCTTTGCTTACCCTCACATGCTTATTAGACAGTAGAAGGAAGAACTGTGTGTTGGATAAGGAAATGGAAATTAATTTTGGTGCTAGAGGAAAATGGTAAGGCAATCTTCAATTTTCTTACAGTGCTTTAACTTCTGACTGTTTTCCTTACCACTTTGTACACAGGAAAACATTTTCTTCTCAATGTCGTTCTCATTTTGGTTTCAAGACAGTTCCAATGAGCACAGTTTTATAAATAGTTGTTGCTGTTTATAAGACCTCTGTTTCTCTGAATTCCTTTCTCTTTACTGCATTACATAATGAGATTTTTCTACTACCACTAAAGTATTAACTGATTAAAGATTAACTCACCCCCAGGAGAGAGAATCTCAATTAAATAAATTCCAATCATTGTAGTCACTAAGTCAAGCCACAGCTCTTCAGTGACCAACTCAACTCACCCACTTCTGTTTAGCTAGCTCCTGCAGCCTCCGCTGCTGCAAGAGGCAGGTGCTGTGACAGAGGATGGTCAGGCATCGAGCACCTACTCTTTCCGGGAAGGGAACGAGTATGTGACACGCCACATGAATAACAGTGACAGATTTGTCGGGGGTTTATTCATTTTGAAAAGGTACGTAAGCACCTGAGTTACCATGTTAGGTGTAATATTGAATGTTTACAAAACAACGGTCCCAGAGTAAAGAGCAGCTTTTGAAAACACCATCATCCTTCCTTGTTGACCCAAACATGTCTTGAAATTTGACAACGGAAGACCTTAAACTCACTTCCACTGCCATGGGCTCTTCAGACCAAACAGTAGAGGACACGCCGGCAGAATTACCCCACTCAACAACATCCTCTATTGCTTTAAATCTATTCATCTACTGATTAGCAGCCAAAGCTGCAATTGCTACTCCTGTAGTATTTTGTCAAAAGCTGCCTACGCAACTTCCACTGAGAGTTGGATAATTCAAAACATACTGGGACAAACTATGTAGCCTCAAGGAAAA
>WBNM01032845.1:100230-122622 GCA_013399055.1 Ramphastos sulfuratus | reverse complement strand
GAGGGAGCTGGGATTGTTTAGCCTGGAGAAGAGGAGGCTCAGGGGAGACCTTATTGCTGTCTACAACTACCTGAAGGGTGGTTGTGGCCAGCAGGAGGTTGCTTTCTTCTCTCAGGCAACCAGCACCAGAACAAGAGGACACAGTCTCAAGCTGTGCCAGGGGAGGCTTAGGCTGGAGGTGAGGAGAAAGTTCTTCACTGAGACAGTCATTCCCCACTGGAATGGGCTGCCCAGGGAGGTGGTGGAGTCACCGTCCCTGGAGGTGTTCAAGGCACGTTTGGACATGGCACTTGGTGCCATGGTCTAGTCTTGAGGTCTGTGGTAGTGGGTTGGACTTGATGATCTTTGAGGTCTCTTCCAACCTTGCTATACTGTGATACTGTGATACTGTGAGAGCAGTGTAGGATTTCTCTGGTGGAGCCTGCCCTTGGGCCTGTGGACAAGAAGTGACAGTCACCACACAGAGAGCATCATTAGATGGCTTTGGGTCTGTCTCAGGGCTGCTGCCAAAGCCTGAGGCTGGTGGCTGGCTATCTCAGCCCTCTTATCAGTGCAGGTGTAGAAAGAGCAATGCGATGTGACATCATGAATACAGCACAGTCTGTATTCCAGAGCTTGCACTTTATTATTCTTGATTTCAAATATATCTACTTCATGACGCCATTATGAAGCAAAGTGCTGTTGTCTCTGTTTTTCTGGGAAAAAATGGTGGGAGCCACATGCAAAAAGACCAGCAAGTGAACTTCAAAGAGAATGTGGGGAAAGAGGGGAAATACAGAACCTTTAATGATCTGTGTGGTACCTAGAAAAGGCTTTTCATGGGGGAGTGATAAATATGGTCTTAGTTGTTTGGGAGAGGTTTATTACTGGTGAAAATTAATGATGGTGGCATTTTGAGAGCCTTTATTGCATTCATCTGTTTTTCAGGTAAGAGCCTCTACTACTTTGTCTTTATGCATATTGTGCTATATTCCCCATGTAGGATCCACTAACTCCAATTTCTCAGAATAATGTAGTACGGCTTGCTGTGTACTGTGCACTTAAGACCCACCAGCAAATAAATAGAAGGTTCTCGACAGGTGTTTGAAAAACTTTTCCACTCCTAGAAATGCCCAAGATAAGTTCTTTTTTGAACTGTGAGAGCAGAGAGATTCTGAAACATTGTTTTAACTATACTGAATCATGAGACCATAAAAAGAGGTTGGAAGAGATCTCAAAAAGGTCATCTAGTTCATCTCCCAACTATGCTGAGTTCATTCCCGACAGATATTTGTTTATCTACTCCTTTACAGTTTCTAATGATGAGGTCTTCATGACCTCTTCCAGGAAATTCCTGTGCTTCATTTACCATCAAGAAGTACTTTTTCACCTTAAAAAGTAACTTGAATTATTTTAGCTGCAACTTAAAGCCATTAATTCTTATCCTGTCCATCATGAACATGGTGATGGGTTATTTCTTCTTTGTAGCAAACTTTGATGCTTGCACATCAATCCTTAAGTACTAAGTCTTTGAGTTAATTCTGAGAGGTTGTGTTTGTTGCTGTTCTTCAACAAACCCTTTTCACAGTAGTCTATATCCTTGCTGAAATACAAAGCACAAAACTGGAGAAGATACCCCAGCTGAGGCCTGTGATGGTTTGGGAGTTCCCCACCACCTCACACTTTGTAAAATGACCCAGACTAGAACTCAGCAGGCTGGAAGTTGAGATGAAGCTCTATTTACAGCTTAGCACAATATGCAAGCAGATACATACACTATATACAGGAATATTTACAGAAATATACAAGGTAATACAGAAACACAACACCCCTCCTAGAAATCAGAGCCCCCAGGAGGGGCTCCCAACCACCCTTCCACCTTCTCCCCACCCCTATACCTTACCCCAAGGTTTGCCTTACGCGCAAGGTGAGTTTGGAGGATTGGCCGGGGGGATTAGAAGAAAAGTGGTTAGTGAAATTACTCAGCAGAGAGGAGAAGCCAGAAGCTAGACCGCCCGAGATGCTGTGCCCCAGAGACTGTGTTATCTATGTTTTGAGTACTTATTCTTAAACATCTCAGCAAGCCTATGAGTGAAGTAGACATCACCATTGTTTTCTTTTCACAGCCTATAATGTAATTTTCTCTATTAAAATATTCCAGTTAGCCTCAAACCAGCACAAGGCCTTACAGCTCTGAAGAGAACTGCATGATCTTATCAGGTGTCTCACTTATTAATTTATTTCTCACAATTTTCTTATCTCCATGGCATGATGGTACTGGCTTGTGTGGATGCACTATAATCCCTAGGTCCTTCTGTGAAAAAAACACTGATTGTTTTGTTGTGTATTTTTGGCATTTATTACTCTTGCCGAGCATGGTCTCCTGGTCTTTTCCCTGTTGAATTTCATCCTTTGTTTCTTAAAGACTCATTTTCCTGATTGTTTAACATCTATTTTCACTAATGCTGTACTTATGCTATTTTATTTTTAATGCCTCTAAGAATCATGCTTCCGTTTTTTTCATCCAGATCATCAGTCAAACATGGAACAGATAGTGGCCCAGAACAGAATATCGCAGTCCTGTGTGATACATTCTTCCATTCTGACAGTGAAACAATCATAACAACCCTGCATGGAGATAATTATTCACCCATTTTTATGCCATTGATTGACATTTTTTGCTATAATTTCTGGCAATGTTACAGAAAATAGGATTTAAACTCAGCTCAAAGTCTGATGTATGAACTCTGCTGCTAGTCATCTATCTACAGATGTTCCTCATCTATTATGGTAGCACATTAGTCTGATAAAATTTATTCTTGTGAGATCTGTGCTGGCTGTATGTAGATCTTCTTACTAAGTTAACCTATTCAAATTACCTGTTCCAATTTGTTGATACTTTTTTCCCCCAGAATATTTCTGGGAGCTGACTTTTAATTTACTAGGCTAAAATTTTCTAGGTTCCTTTCTTGGTTTTTTTTGTTTTGTTTTGTTTTTTTTTTTTTAAGAAAGTCACTATATTTGACTTTTTTTAGTTTTTTTGGTATGTCACTCATCACCAAAGAGTTTTAAAGAAAGCTGTTAATGGATATGAGAATGAGCAGGAAAATAAGTACTGCCTGGGTGAACCTGACAGAAAACCATAGGATCTAGGCTTAAAAAGTTTGCCTGATTGCATGCAAGGTGTTAACATTTGGTAATATTCAGTGTGCTGTATAACCTTATATACACACTATTATTTATTATAGCCATGCAGTTTTAAACATCTTAATCTCTGGAAAACTTTTCAACAGACAGACTTTGTGAACCTTGCCTTTGCTGAAATGTTATGAGAACTAGAAACAAATGAACAAGACACAAAAAACCAGGAATTTGCACTGTTGGAAACTGCACTGGCAATTTCTGGCAAGAGTGCAACCTGTCCCTTCTGTCTCTCAGAAGCAAAGTAATAAACTCACATTCTAAATCTAATCAGAAAATAACCATAAAGAAAGATTTAAATATTACCAACTAGGGAAAAAAAAAAAAAAAAAAAAAAAGATTGCCTAATTTGTCAGGAGAATAAGTAAGAAATAATAGCATAAATGAATGTGTAGTTGCAGATAGTACTATAAAGAACCGAAACAACTGAGAACATGAATACTGTACCAGCAATCTCCTTGTCATGTTAGGTGGTATCCTGTGTTGTGTCAAAGGAACTGCATTGTGTTTCTGTGTAAATTAGGAAAAGTAGTTTTGCAATGTTTTCAGTATACTAGAGTCTAAATTCTAAATCCTGATTTTGATAACCATATTACTTCTTTACTTAGAAGCAAGACAAATTTTCATACTTCTTTAGAAGTCACTGGGAAAAAAAGTCATCCTGGATTAAGAAAATTTATTCCTGCTCTGAAACTCTCCTCCTGCCATTGTAATCTTTACAGGTGGATTTTAGGTATTTCGCATTATTTCTCTTTGACTTAAATAAGTTTGAAGTGGTAGGCAGGAAAAAGTGTATATTAAAAAGGGACAGCATACTTAAAGTAATTTCTGATGTAACCAGCACTGAGGGGAGCTAATCACAGAATCACATAATTAACCAGTTTAGAAAAGACCTCTAAGATCATTGAGTCCAACCTACCACATAATCCTTCTAATTAACTAAACCATGGCACTAAGTGCCTCATCCAGTCTCCTCTTAAACACCTCCAGGGATGGTGATTCCACCACCTCCCTGGGTAGCCCATTCCAATGGGCAATCACTCTTTCCATGAAGAGAGTTCAGCCTAAACCTGCCCTGGCACAGCTTGAGACTGTGTCCTCTTGTTCTGTCGCTGATTGCCTGGGAGAAGAGACCAACCCTCACCTGGCTGCAACCTCCTTTCAGGTAGTTGTAGACAGCAATAAGGTCTCCCCTGAGCCTCCTCTTCTCCAGGCTGAACACCCCAGCTCCCTCAGCTGCCCCTCACAGGGCTGTGCTCCAGGCCCCTCACGAGCCTTGGTGCCCTTCTCTGGACACATTCAAGCACCTCAACATCTTTCTTAAATTGAGGGGCCCAGAGCTGGACACAGTACTCAGTGTGGCCTAACCAGTGCTGAGTACAGGGACAGAATGACTTCCCTGGTCCTGCTGGTCACACTATTCCTGATACAGGCCAGGATGCCATTGGCCTTTTGGCCACCTGGGCACACTGCTGGCTCATGTTCAGTCACCTGTTGACCAGTACCCCCAGGTCCCTCTCTGCCTGGCTGCTCTCCAGCCACTCTGTCCCCAGCCTGCAGTGTTGCTTGGGGTTGTTGTGGCCAAAGTGCAGAACCTGGCACTTGGACTTGTTAAAACTCATGGCGTTGGACTGTGCCCATCTATCCAGCCTGCCCAGGTCCCTCTGCAGAGCCCTCCTGCCCTCTAACAGACTGACACATCCTCCCAACTTGGTGTCGTCTGCAAGCTTACTGATGCTGGACTCGATCCCCTCATCCAGATCATCAGTGAAGATATTAAACAGGACTGAGCCCAGCACTGATCCCTGGAGCACACCACTAGTGACTGGCTGCCCACTGGGTGTGGCACCATTCACCACTACTCTCTGGGCCCAGCCATCCAGCCAGTTCTTAACCCAGCAAGTGTCCAAGCCAACTCCAGCTAGGCCAGGAGTTTGCTATGGCCGACAGTGCCAAAGGCCTTGCTGAAGTCCAGGTAGACTACATCTACAGCCTTCCCCACATCAGCCAGACAGGTCACCTGGTCATAAAAAGAGATCAGGTTGGTCAAGCAGGACCTGCCCCTCCTAAATCCATGCTGGCTGGGTCTGATCCCTTGGGCATCCTGTAGGTTCCCTGTGATTGCACTCAGGATGATCTGTTCCATTATCTTTCATGGCACTGAGGTCAGGCTGACAGGTCTGTAATTTCCTAGGTCCTCCTTCTGACCCTTTTTGTGGTTCTTGTGGATGGGCACTGTATTGCCCAGCTTTCATTTAATGTCAAATATATATTTCAGCATTTTTCCTCTACATTCTTTTGCATCAATTAAAGTGTGGTCTGGAGTCAGAATTCAGGTGGGTTGACTCTCTTAATAACATTTCAGTAATTTTGCTACCTCTCTTTGCTGTTTGAGTTTCACTAGCTAATTGTACATGTGGTATACATTCTGAGCATCCTACGTAGCTGCATTTAACAATGCATTTTTAAAAAATCTATATTTCCATTTGTATAAGCACATAAGGTTTGCTAAATTATTTTAACAGTCCCTCGACTAAGAAAAAATATCCTTTACACAGCACAGGTACCCTCAGTCACTGAAGGCTATCATATTGTGTAAAATGGTTGGTGTAATTCACGCAGTTCTACTTCAGTAATAAAGGCTGATAGCTGCTGAGATCAAACTTTGGTTATCTACCAGATATCAAAAATAAAAATGAGATCTGAGGATTTCTCATACAAATCTAATACTTCGTTTCATTACTGTAACATTCTTGTACTTTGTGAGTCACTATTCTGCAAATAAACACCAAGATAGATTTAGCAATTAAAATATGCTTGCTTTTATTCCCACACAGCTACTCATCTCTGAGTCCTCAGTAGCCATGCTTTCACATTGTCAGGGCTCTGGGTGCACTAATAGGCTTTAATGTCCCTGATCAACCTCAGCTGAGGTCCCATCTCCTTAGGTCCATCGCCATTTAAGCTTGGTCCCAAGCATTCATTTTTTATTTAAGCTACAGTGAAGCTCAGTTTCTCATCTTGTCTCTGGCTTTGTTGGATCTTAGGAATGTATTCCAGGCAGCTGGCTTTCTGTTCTGCTACTTGCTATCTTTGCATGGATTCTTTGGAAACTCCTTTCTGTTCCAGCCACATCCAGAAGCGGTGGCTTTGATGCAGTGTCGCACCTCACATGCCCCTAAACCTCTCTGGGCTTGGCTGCTTTCCTTCCAAGCTTTTTCTTCTGTTGGTGTCTGTGCAAGGATGGCCCTGAGTTTCCTGGTGGTAGTGTTTTGGGGAAGGAAAGTACCCTTTGGTTTGTCTTTGTCTCATGAGCCAATCATTTGCCTTAAGGCTCATCAGATATTTGATTGAGTTTCACAGAGACCACTGAGACATCACATCCCTCTGCCTGACAGGATGTTTTTTCCACATACAGATATGCAAATTGTCCATGCCGCTGGACTTTGAGTCTGAAAAATGTCAACAGCTTAAAGACAGAACTTATGAGCTACAGGGGCTGATGGTGGCTCTGCAAGGGGAACACTGAGCTGAAAATCCTGGTACTGATGAAAGAACTGTAGGGTATCAGCCCACTTCGGCAGGTCAGTTGCTGTTCCCTTTTTGTCTGTGGTCAGCATTGTGTTCTTGTGTGGCTCTGGTCATGGCTTTCAGGTGTTTTGTCCTTGGCATCTGGTTCTCTTGGGTAGCCTCGTGACAATGGCTTCCTGTAGGGGACAGCTGATTCTGTGACTTTCTTACAGGTCTTGGTGATTCGTCACTGACCTACATTTGAGGCTCCTGATAGGACTTGTTATCAGCACACTGTTCTGTGTGATCTGTTGAGTTAGTGCAAAATTGCACCTGGATTGGTGTTATCCTATGCTCCTGCCTTGCTGAGCAGCCCTGCCCTTCCTGCTCCCTGGCAGGAACTTCCCTCTTTTTGTAGGATTGCCCCTTATCAGCTGTTGTCCTTGATTTTTGACAGAGGCCCACTCCCCAGTGGGTATGTGTCAATGCTGCAAGCATAAGTTGTCTAATTTTGTCTGAAATCACAGATCACAAAATGCTAAGGATTGGAACAGACCTTGAAAGATCATCCAATCCAACCCAACCCCCCTGCCAGAGCAGTATCACCTAGAATAGGTCACATAACAGCACATCCAGACAGGTTTTGAATGTCTCCAGAGAAGGAGACTCCACAAACTCTCTGGGCAGCCTGCTCCAGGGCTCTGGCACCCTCATAGTCAAAAAGTTTTTCCTTAGGTTTACGTGGAACCTTCTGTGCTCCAGCTTGCACCCATTGCCCCTTGTTCTATCATTGGACATCACTGAGAAGGGCCTGGCTCCATCCTCCCAACACTCGCCTTTCAGATCTTTATAAACATGAATGAGATCACCTCTCAGTCTCCCTTTCTCCAAGCTAGAGACCCAGCTCCCTCAGCCTTTCCTCATAAGGGAGATGTTCTACACCCTTCATCACCTTTGTGGCTATTTGCGCTGGACTCTTTCAAAATGTCAGAGGCAATGCTAGTGGGGGCCTAATGAGATCAGACTTTTTAGTAACACCTAGTGGTGTGGACACAGTATCAGAAAAACAGAATCTCATGAGCTACCTTCTGAATTCAAGACAACTGTTTTTCTAGTACCCTTCACTCTAAGCACTTACTCCTCCCGTTTCAACTGCCACTATTTCAACATTTCCAGTTTTTCATTGACAAAGTAACATCCATATGTACTTTATGCAAATATGAGTAGCAGAACAAAATGTAGGGAGTGAGAAGTGATATTAAAAAAAAGGGGGGGGGGGAGGGAAGCTTGTTTTGGAAATTTAAGAATTGGTTTACTTGTTTTATCTAAAATAATTTGTTGACTTGGGCAGACCTAATATTTCATTGGCTCATAGAACTGCAGAATAATTAAAAAAAAAAAACTATTCTTGAAAAGGTCTTCTCATAGTCTTCATTCAGTTCCTCCCCCTCCTAATATTTTTGGTAGCTTTGATGTCCTTGGTTTTGCATGATTCCTGAATAACCTTTTGTTCTATTTTCAAAGACAAAATAAATGACCTCTAGTAAAGGACAGGAGACAAAAGGTCCATGAACTTTAACAGAGAAATGGCTGTGAGAGCAAAAAACTTCTTGTCCTTATGAGAAGACAAGCAAGTACTCAGTAAGAGGCAGGGAGACATCCTTATTGTAAGCACAAGGAAGTTGATAGTTGAAATAATCTTTCTCTTGTATTTTTTTCTGCAATACAGAATCTTAATTGTAGGAGACAATGTTTCTAGTTCCCATTTCCGTGAGTGCTACCTTAAACTTAGCATACTTTTTGGAATGCTATGCTATGGAATACAGCTATGCATGAAGCAGTACAAGCTAAGCTGTACAAATAGCATTTTAAGGTAGCATGAGAAAAGTCCCATTTTCATGTATTTGAAACTGAAACTTTACTATATGCTCTGTAGCTTCATCAATTTAATATCTAATTTAGGAATGAGAGATTTCTTCCCTGTGGGGTGTTGAGTCAACCAAGGACAAAGAGTTGTTTGATGAATGAGCTTTTTTACCAAATTAGTTTATTTTAATGCACCTGTTACACATAGAATGGCTTAGGCTGGAAGGGAACTTAGAGATCATCTACTCCAACCTCCCTACCACAGGCAAGGGCACCTCTCAACTAGATTTATCTGCTTGAGACCTTATCCATCTCCAGGGAGGAGGCATCCACAACCTTCATGGGCAACCTATTCCAGAGTCTCACTATCCTGGTACTGAAGAACTTCTTTCTAAGATCCAGTCTAAACCTACTCTCCCTCAGCTTCAAACCATCCCCTCTTGTCCTATCAGTAGACACCCTTCTGAAAAGTCCCTCTACAGCCTTCCTGTAGGATCTGTTCAGCTCTAAGATCGCCCCAGAGTCTTCTCTTCTCTAGGCCGAACAACTCCAGCTCCATCAACCTATCCTCATAGCAGAGATGTTCCAGCCCTTGGATCACCTTTGTAGCCCTTCTCTGGACTTGCCCCAACACCTCCATCATGAGCCATGACTGGGAAGAGAACAGTCTTAGTTTTTTCCTTGTTTCTGTATGAGGCAGATGAAGACTGTGACCTAACCATCTGAAGGAAAAGGAGAAGCAACCTTGCTTTTCAACTACAGCTGGCACTTGTGATACTAGAAAAGTGCCCCACTCCTGTTGGTTTCACTGGGAAGGTTACTGGATGCCTGTTTGGCAGTATAGTGGCCTTACATGGAGGTAGTTTCAGCAGTTGTCCTTATCTGTGAAACGCTTTGAAGCAGACAATGGAATGTCACTTGGTATCTTATATCTTTGTGAAGTCTTTTAAAGTCTGCTATCAATAAGAATAATTTCAGTAATGGTAATAACCTTGAGCCCAACTGGTTCAAAAAATTATGCAAACCAGCTTAACCTCATCTCTTCTGGAGCTACCATCTTGACCTATACCTTTCCAGAAAGATGTGTCCATCTAGATTTATTTTTTAAGAATTGGCTTGAGTTCTATGTGTGATCCAATACTGAAAGAGATCAATAAGAAATTCGTCCTCACATTCAGGAGGTCAAAGATTTCATGCACTGATATTCTCATTCATTTTTAGTATGTGTTTTCCATTGCCCGAGGCTTAGGAGTATGTAGAGAACTACCTGAGTCATCAAAATGCATCCAGAGATTTTGCATACTTAGGCATAAAGACTTCTTTCCATTTATTCCTTCAGTCTGAACTAAGGAATGAAAGAATGGAGTGGTACAGACATGTTTCTAACCATGGGGGAAAGAGTCATCTACAAGGGCTTTATCACAGAATGGTATTAGAACACGGGGCTTGGGCCCTCAACTATAAATTTGTATGACTTCAAAGAAGTTATGCTGACAGCTGAGCTTGGAGGATTTACATCAGGTGAGCATCTAATTGTTTCAACAAAAATACCTTAGCTAAACCCAATGTAATAGAGAAATAGTTCCACACAGTGGAATTAAAACCAGAAGTTGAAGAGGAGCATTGGCAGTTCCTACTATCCTGAAGACTGCAGCCAAACCAGCAAAGATTGAAGGAAATGACTCATAGTACTCAGAAGAAAGACAAACATCATAGTAATGGCAAGAAAAGCTAGGTTAATGTAACCAAACTGTTGAAGTCAAGTTTACTAGCCCACAGAGGCAGAGACAGGAAGCACTGAAATGACTGAATTACATTCCTAAAACGAGTCTGTAATAGTGTTTTATCAGGTTAGTGACTGTAAATGGCCAAGAATTTCAGTGGACATGGAGGAATACATTTTGCTCTTGGACACAGCCATGTTAGAGTGCATGTGAAACAGATGAAGATTTGATCCAGAGATCTTTGCAGTAACAAACACTCCTTGGCAATACCATGAAGCATGTTCTTTAGTGTGCCCAATACTTGAGTTTTAAATTCCTTATGTGCTATTTTTTGAAATGTCGCTTCCAAAAAACCCCAAAAAAACCCCAAACAAACAAACCACACCAAAACTCCAACAACAACAAAACACTGCAAAAATGGACAAACAACAAAAACAAATAAACCCCAAACAAACAAACCCAAACATAAACAAAAAAAACAATCTGTGTTTTGCTTTCTGGGCAAGTGTTTGTATTGCTCTTAAAAAAAAAAAAAAGAAAAAGAAAAAGGTATCTAAACCAAATTATTAGCAGGACTCATTACATAGGAATGCTTGCTATCTTACTGCATGAATGGGCTGCAAACAGTAAAGGCAAACCTGTGCTTCCACTGTAATTACTAAGATTGCATGTTGACACAGAATTCACCTACAAAATAGTTTAACCCATAATGTAATATTTATTTGTGAGACTCCCCACCTCAATTACTCTGTCCAGTTCTGGTGACCCCATCATAAGAAGGGCACAGAGCTCCTGGAGTTAGTCCAGAGGAAGGCCAGAAATATGATCAGGGCACTGGAACACCTCTGCTGAGAGCTGGGATTGTTCAGCCTAGAGAAAAGAAAACTCTGGGGATACGTTAGTGCTGCCTTCTGATACTTGAAAGGATCCTACAGGAAGGCTGGAGAGGGACTTTTCAGAAGGGTGTTTAACAGTAGGGCAAGGGGGAATGGATTGAAGGTGAGGGAGAGCAGGGTTAGACTGGATCTTAGGAAGAAGCTCTTCAGTGCAACAGTGGTGGGACTTCATAATAGATTGCCCAGGGAGGTTATGAATGCCTCCTCCCTGAAGATGTGCAAGGCCAGGCTGGATGAGGCCTTGAGCAGCTGAGGCTAGTTGAGAGGCATCCCTGCCCGTGGTAGGGAGGTGTGAGTAGGCGATACCTAAGGTCCCTTCCAAATGAAGCCATTCTATGATTACGAATTTGAAGAACAATTTTTTTTTTTTTTTTTTTTTCTGAACAGTCTGTTGATAACAGAATGGAGGCAGTGGAAACAGGTTAGCACACAGAGTCCACATTGATTTTTAGAACATGATCACTGTAAGGATAGTCAAGATATTAAAACAGACTACACGAAGTGTGGCCTTCCCATCTATTGAGATATGAGAACTTGACTGGACAAGGCTGTGAGCAACCAAACTGGCCCTGCTTTGTCTGCAGGACTGGGTTTGATGACTTTCCACCTTAATTCACTCTATGGTTCTATTTTCTCCTTATGTGAAATATGCTGAGTTTTGGTTTTTTTTTTTTTTTAATTGATATTTTGAACTGTGTTAAGTTCTTTTTCTTGATAGTAATCCAGACTGCTATTTTCTAGTTTAGTTATAAGGATGTTAATTGATGTTAAAGGTTTATCTGACTATTATTATGCTATATCTGCTAGTTGAAGCCATGATATTCTTGGCAAATCTGCCCTTTAGTTACGTCTGTATTGTTCAACAATCACTTACTAATAATTTGGTTGAGTATAAACTTTTATTATATTCCTGGTTTCTTGCTTTTTTTTCTGGTTTTGGATTTGATGCTGTACTATTGCACTTCTGTTGTATGTGATTTTTTTCCTGATAACAGTGGTGCATGGTGGGTTTGGTTTTGGTTTGGGTTTTTTTGTTTGTTTGTTTGGGTTTTGGTTTGGTGTTTTTGTTGTTGTTGTTTTTTGTGATTTTTTTTGTGGGTTTTGGGTTTGTTTTGGGGTTTGTTTGTTTGGTTTTGGTTTTTGTTTGTTTGGTTGGTTGGATGGTTGGTTGGTTGGTTGGTTGGTTTTTTTCAATTTCCCTGGTGATGTTCCATGATGTATCTCATGTGCATGGGAGTGATAGTGGCCTTTGGAAAATTCAACATCTCTGCTTCGTCAAGTGGAGCTGCTGCTTTTCTCTCATTCTGTGTAGTGATTTGATTGCTGTGGATGGAAGGGGGTGGGGATAGAGTAAGTTTGGCATAAAAGCACTGTTCACTGTGTAAAGGAGGCAGCAGCCTGTCTTACCCTTGGAGCTGCATGTTACAGTCAACTGGCATTAAGTAAATAGGCATCTTTTTGTTATGCTGACTACCCTAACATTGTTTTTCTGGTGCGAATTTTCTGGCAGCAGAAGACACAGATCTACTTTTCAAAATGCCAAAGTGGAGACTACTTTCATTATTGTCTTTAGTAGGTGAGAATGTTAATAGTAAAAAAGAAAAATAGGATTCTTAGAAAACTGATGGAATTAGGCAATCAGTTTAGATTCATTTACAATAGGAATCAAACACCTGAATTCTTGTGTGCCACTTGGAAATTTTTTTTCCAGTTACTGCCTTCTCTTGTGGTTTAGCTTTTCTGCAGAGCTGTGAACAATGCTGGAATTAGAGCGACTGTGCTTTTAAAGCATTGTTTGGAGTAGTGACTGTCTAGGACAACCAGTCCTAGACAGTCACTACTCCAGTAGCAAGTCATTATGGACCATGTAGGAGGCATAAAGTACAAGTAACCTTGCAAATGTATTTTTACATGTACATTCTACCTGTATTCTGAGTGAATGATTTAGTGTTTGAACTGATGTAGTCACCAGAGTAGTTCTATAGCAATCCGAGGGGCACTGAGAGGCTTGGATGGCTTCAAGGTATGTGACTTGCTGCACTTTGTCACAACTACCAAAGCATTCAGCAATATTTTACTTCTTCAGATGCATTTTGGGCTTATATATGCAGTCATAGTATGGAGCAATGCATGGATAAAATGTAAAATAATGAAACAGCCTTCCATTCCTTTTTTGTCCTAGTATGTGCACTTTTAAATGAGATGAATCACTAACTTGACTTGGTTAACCCTAGGGGAAGGCCTTTTAATTATTAACTGAAGTAGTTGTGGGAATTTTGCACATTCTGCTCTAAGAATGCTGTGCATTTTATACTAAAATGGGCTGAATGTGTCTTATCTGACTCTGACGGGATGTTTAAAATAAATCTTCTGATATTCAGTACAAAACCACTGGCTGAGACCATTGAGCCAAATTAATCTTAAGAGGTGCAACAGTGGTTCCAGCTAATAAGTGCAGTGCCTTTCCATAGAGCCATTATGTGCAGGAAAGAGCTGATGGAGTTAGTGAAGGACAGTATGATTTCAGAGGGTGTTGTAAGAAAGCAGAGAGATGTGGACTCTTGTTTGTGAGATCTAATACTTCAGTACAGATGCTGCATGCTAAGTGATGGCTTAGCATGATGACTTAACTAATCTTTAGCCTTCCTGTACTTGTTTTGTGTACCAAACTGAATAGTGCTGGAGTGGGAATAGGCATGTAGGTCAGTGCAGCACAGATGAAAGCTACAATACTTTCTTTATGGAAACATATCCAGAAATGCAACTGACAATCCACTGGTGGATGTACAGTTGGTGTATTGACTCTGATGTGGAGGAACAGACTTCTTGAATCCCCGTTGAGAATGTAGTACTGAAGAGGCTCACCTGTAATATCCCATTCCTCAGGAGCAAGGTTCAGAACCCTGATGTAGCCACTGTGGTACCATCATATCAATGTTTAGCAGATACCATAAAAAATATGGGCACAACTGCTCTGAAATAGATGAAGGTGATGGATTGCACATATGATTCTAGATAATATGTTAGATTCTAAAGGTAGGCCTTCACTCAGGGTTGTGTTTAAGACTGGCTTTATGCATACAGATAGGCTCACCAAAATCAATAGGCTTACTTACATGATTGAATTCATATGTCTACTTAAGTGTTGGTGGAATGGAGTTTCATACTTTAAGGTATGGCCTGTGCAATGATGTGCTTCAAGAAGAAAGTACAATCCTCAACAGAATTAATAGCGTGAAAAGCAGAAGATAAAAACTTCTTGTCTGTTGCTATAAGCAAGTCTGAGAGTTTGGTAAGTGGAGCATATTGTGCAGCAGGGACTAGAGTTTTGACAGGAAGACTGTTGCTGATTTAGAAATAGATTATTTGATTCATGGCACAGGCTTCTGAATACTTGTTCCACATTTTAGTAGGAGAAAAACCTCTTGACCACTAATATTTATTCTGCTGGTGAGGAAGCATTGCCAGTTTGGTAACATCAACTATCTGGTGAAGATCCATCTTTTTGCAACATGGAGCTGATAAAACAATAGCTAATCATTGAAAAAAGCTTCATGTGCTCATACCAGATTAAGTTTCACAAGCAACATTCCTGTGTCTTGCAAACGAGCTGCCATGGCTCTGTGATTCCTGAGCTATGAGAAAATGTTTTCTTTGGTTTACAGGTAGGTTAATATTGGAAATTCCTATGAACACTGCCAGATATTATTTGCTCTGATAAGGAACAAAAGTTTTAGCTTTATCTTGTGTTTGGGAGAAATACATCAGTCAGCTACACTAAGATAGCATAGAGATAGCAAATTTTAGAATAGTACTTAGAGGTTTTGATTCTTCCTGCTGTAGTTAAAGATAACTTCAGGCTTGTACAAAATTGGGGGGCGGGGGGGAGGAAGGCAGAGTTTTCCACTATTTTTATTTCCTTATGACACATTAATTAGACCACAGTCGTGTTTTAGAACATCTGCCTGTTTTCCACAGGAACAGCTCAGGTACTGCTCTTACATTCAACACAATAAATCTGTGATTTACAGTTTCATGAAAGTGAAAATTGAGTCATTGGGAAAAGATTGCCTTTCTAGACACTTAAAAGTGTCTATTGTACCTGCAGTTATTTTAATGTTTAGACTGTTCTAAGTATTTGCAGATAATTTTCCACAGCGTTGGATTTTTCACTTTTACTGTAACAGGCCAATCTCCCTCAAGATCAATTTGGCTGGCTGGATATATTGAAGATGAGAATGTTCTCAGACTTTGTGGTACTTTTTCCTCTCCTTTCACCAGTGGTATGATTTCTTTCAGGCTTTTTCCTCAGCAAGTGTCCCAGTCAGGATTTTCCTGCAGCTTTTATTCAGACCATATACCCACTAGAGCAAACCAGAGGTCTGTAGTGTAGTAAGTGAATTCTGCTCTGGTAAGTATTGCACAATCTGACCCAAGGGGACTTGTGTTTGGAAAGTGACTGATCAAAAGGCAAGCATCTCAGTAATTGACCTGCCTATGGATAACTGTCATTTAATAATTTGCTACTATCCATGGCTTAAACCTTACAACAGTTGAAGTAGTTGGAACCTAAATGTAAAGAACCTAAGCAGTGGAATTCAACATGCTGAATGCAAACAGAAATGCAGCATTAAGTGTTCTGTGGACCTTTATCTTTCTTGCATGATCAATGTGTGATTCAAGCAACAACAACGACAACAAAACCCCCCAAGCCAACAAGCCAACCAATCAAACAAACAAAAATAAACCCAAACAAGCAGAAAACCAACAGAACAAAAAACGCCAAACCCACAACAAAACAAAACAGAAAAATACTTAGTGAAGAACATACTGTCATTGACCTGGGTTGACACACTGGCATAGCTCAGTGGGAATTATCCTTGATAGTTTATGTAGCTTTTAAGATGTTATAATAAATTTTACAGTATGAATATGACACATTGTTTAGTTTATAAATGTGTTAGTTGTGGTTTTTTCTCAATGATTCTGTGAGTTCTGGTTCATTGTTGTTAATATATCATTACTTTCCCATCTTGCTGCCAGGTAGAATGCCTAGAGATTTTTTGGTAAAGACATGGTATGAAAACACATTATGCCGAGAGTATCTGGGTCTAAGTACTGCTGTGAGTAAGAACATGGGACCAAATTCAGTTGCTTAGTCAGATATCTCTGTGCTGTACATAATATACTCATGTTTATCTAGGACTACAAAGAGATCTTAAAAAAAATAAATCTGCAATTAATAATAATAAAACCAAAACCAAAACAAAACCAAAGAAACAAAACTAGAAAAACACCTACCACCACCAACAACCCCCCAAAAAAACCAAAACCAGAACAAAACAAACAATTGAAACTTGCAACATATTTTTATCTTATGTAAGAAATGTACTTTCTTCAACTGACAAATGAAATAAATAAGCTGTTGCAGGAGTTTGCTGTAATGTTGGAAAGCAAACCTACCTCTAAGTTTATGATGGCTCGAAATCAGCATTGGTAGAATGCCTAAAAATTCCTGCTTCCTGTTGAAAGCGCATTCAGCACACTGGGACACATTTGTCTGGATGTGATATGTAGAAGGCCTACTTCTTTATTTACACTAAACTTTCAGTGATTCTTGTTATTTCAAACCACATACACCCACACAGCTATGGTTACTCAAAATCTGTCTTGACTGGAATATATCAGGAGTAATTGGATTGGTATGCCATCTTTTGTTGATAATTGGAAATTCTTGGATCTGACACAAGAAGTTAACAAATTCCCTGTACTTAGCCATATGTTTTAGAAGTTCTTGCAACAGCAATTTTCAGGTCATTTGTCTAGCTGGAATTCAAGACGAAACATATGGCTACTGCTTATGTCTTGCCTTACTATTCTTAAGAGTATTATTTCATAAACAGAAAAGAGCTCATTAGCTGGTAAATTATTCATAGACCTAGCTGGAATTGTACCAGATATGCACAGGGACTCTTTAGAGGGTCACTTTAACAGCATATATTTGGAATTGTGTGGATGTATATATATATACATATATTTTTTTAAAAAAAAATTTTTCCCAGTAAGACAAATAAAACACTACAAAGATATTCATTTCAGTTAAATCAAACTGTATGGCAGCTTCGCATTAAATAGTTCTCATGTGGGATTAAGAACAGAGAAAACCTGGATTTATCTGTAACTTGCATTCTAATGGTATGTGTAAAGCTATCACTTAGAGTCAAGTAATGAAATTGTCCTTCTGCATAGCAAAGATTATTGGGGTTTTTTGGGTCGTGGGTTATTTTTGGTTTGTTTGGTTTGGTTCCCCACCCCCTTCCAATTTAATGCTTGCATCCGCTTTACATCTACTCCAGATTACAAATTCAGTAGTCTTTCATATTCAGGTTAAAATATTCTCTGGTGCCACCTAATGGTAAAATTAGTTAGTTACTTTAAATTGAGTGTAAACAAGGGGTCCCTAACGACATTTATTATTGCATTTTCAAACATAGAATGGCTTAGGTTGAAAGGAACCTTAGAGATCATCTACTCTGACCTCCCCACCATGGACAGGGGCGGCTCTAAACCAGACTTGTCCAATCAAGGCTTCATCCAATCTGGCCTTCAACCCCCCAGGCATCCACAACCTTCTTAGTCAATCTACTATCGACTCCCTCCCCCCGTGTGCTGAAGAACTTCTTCCTAAGATCCAGTCTAAACCTACTCTCCCTCAGCTTTAAACCGTTTCCCCTTGTCCTATTGTTAGACACCATCATAAAAAGTCTCTCTCCAGCCTTTCTGTAGGATCCCTTCAGGTACTGGAAGGCAGCTCTAAGGTCCTCCTGGAGTCTTCTCTTCTCTAGAGTGAACAAGTCCAACTCCCTCAGCCTATCCTCATAGCAGAGGTGTTCCAGCACTTTGGTCCATCATGATTAGTGCTGTTGCCTGAATATGCACACAATATGAAAAAACTGACTCCAGCTGCTTCCAGTCAAAACATTTAACAGTGAAAGGAAAAAGTACGGTAAACCCTGTACTACTTCCTTTAACTGTTTTAACTGAACTGTTTTTTCAAAGGTTTGGGTACAAGCCTGCACTAAACCAGCTTGAATTTAAATCAAAACTGCATTCTGAAAATAACCCATAATTTTGTGAAAGGCCAGTATGCTCTTTACCACTTCTCTATTGGGAATAGCAAAATTCAGATAAGGATCCTAGGTCTATGTCTATTTTATTTTTTGTTTTTCTTCTGTATTCTTGACACAATGTTGCAGTTTGCTGATCCTGCATGATTTCCAGGAAGCAGAAAGGTGTCTCCCTGAATATGGGAAACATAGTAGAGATGTATGGCAATAATGCCACTTTTTTGCACCATCTTCACGGGCTGAAGATTTCAGAGCAGTTGTGCTCTCTGCACAGTTGGAAGCTCTGCAGTGGTTGTACTCTACAGGGCATGCAGTGTATGGAAAGATGTGTGAAGGGACCCCAATGCAGCAGGTGAGAGTTAGTCCAAGTCAGAGAAGAATCATAGAATCATAGAATCATAGAATGGTAAGGTTGGAAGGGACCTCAAGGATCATCTAGTTCCAACCCCCTGCCATAGGCAGGGACATCTCCCACTAGTACAGGTCACTCAAGGCCTCGTCCAACCTGGCCTTGAACACCTCCAGGGAGGGAGCAGCCACAACCTCCCTGGGCAACCTGTTCCAGTGTCTCACCACCCTCACTGGAAAGAGCTTCCTCCTGACATCTAGTCTAAATCTCCCCTCTGCCAGTTTAAACCCATTGCCCCTTGTCCTGTCATTACAAGACCTTGTAAATAGTCCCTCCCCAGCCTTCCTGTAGGCCCCCTTCAGATACTGGAAGGCTACTCTAAGGTCTACTCGAAGCCTTCTCTTCTCCAGGCTGAAGAACCCCAACTCTCTCAGTCTGTCCTCATAGGAGAGCTGCTCCAGCCCTCTGATCATCTTTGTGGCTCTCCTCTGGACCCGCTCCAACACTTCCATGTCCTTCCTGTGCTGGGGGCTCCAGAACTGCACACAGTGTAAGAAACACATAGAGAAACTCTACAAACCTTGGTGAGACTCCTCGAGGATGTTGGGTTCTTGTAGAAGAACTATAGCCTTAAAGCCAACCTCTTGACCTACCCATTTAGGAGACATGGATCTGCTCCTTCCTGTGCAAAGGCTTCAGGCAATTTTCTAGTTTTCTCCTCAAACATTAAGATTTGTTTTTTCCAATGTTTTGATTTCATGTTCTTATCTTTACACTTTAGCAGTGGGACATGAGTATGCTTGCAGTTTTACCACTGGATGTCGTTGTGCTTGGCTGCGTCAATTTACATGCTTTCCTTGAGGAGTGAGTGGGGAACTGTTCTATTATAAAAGCAACTTCCAGCTCTAAATCAAGTAAAAGTGTGTGTAAATGTTTTGCTGAAGTCAGAAATTGTAATAGGATAATAATAGATGCAATTGCTCATCCTTACAAGAAGCTTGGAGGGGGAGGGGGGAGGGGGGCAGTGTAGCCAAAGGATGTTGCAAGAGAACTACTTGAATTGCTTCTCAGTCTTCTAGAAAAGAATGTTCAGTATGTTTTGATTGATCAATTCTGCTATCACGCATTTTTTGAATACTTGGTTAAGATGGAATTAACAGAACTGGGGCAAATAAACAGCCGTGCCCTAGAGACAAGGAAGAGTTTTATCCAAATAGCTGAAATATTAGGTTTGCTGCCAGTTTCTGAGATTCAAAATGCTATTAAATAACGTAATTGTCAATTACTCTGGTCAGAATTGACTGTGCACAATACCATGTGAGCTGAGCATTTAGACTCTAAAGTCCCATTTTGAACCATAAACTTTGAGTTTTTTTGCATGCTCTGAATTGTCTTTCTATTCCATCTTTGAGTCCATTCTTCAAGAAAGGCAAACTCTTGCAAACAAATGTATTTTCTTGAATAGACTCTCAACGCTTTTAGAGTTTATTTTGAAGTCAGAAGCAACAGAATAGTTGTGTTTTGGGGTTACAAGGGACTTTGTTTGTATCTAATTAAGTTCTATTCTGGGACAAACACACACACACAAACACACACACCCCTTGCTTCCTTCTCTCAGGTATTCTAGAAAGTTGAGCATCAGTACATGTGAATAACACTGATAAAGTAGTTGCTATGAAAGTAGCATTTTTTCCCTTTGTCTAAGCATGACTAGGGAGGAAAATATTAGGGGACAAATTGTTTGCAGATGTAACTGTTGTGGTTTCATTGAGTTACAGACAGATTTAAAAGATTCTTCCCAATAGGAGATAATATGTGCAAAGCACTTCTGATGGTCTAGCCAGTTTGTGGGTTCTCAGTCTGAGCTGAAAAGCTGGCACTACATGCTTTTGGAAATCTGGCTTTGAGGACTGCCATACTACAACACCAGTGTTTTTTGGCTCACTCATAAAAATAACTGCATGAATTTTTGAATCTCTGAGTATTTTTTTAGGTCATCCCAATAAATGTATTTCCTTCTTGGAGTTTTAGGTAAAGAAAGGAATCCTTCCCTGTGGGTGGATGGCTGTTGTCCTCATAGGCACTGGTCACTCACAGTGGTGCTTAATATTTATTCCTTCTTTGGTTGAGACTCTTCTACCTTAAAAAGATCAAATAATCTTCCAAGGTACCCCCCATATAGTAAGGACCCTGATTGACATTGTAAGTAAGCTGTTCTTCTTTTCATGGTCCTTCATGAATCTGTATCTGACAATCCACAGTCATGGATACTGACAAAACCAGATGTTGGAAAATCATGAAGCTGGTTCCAAGTCATGTGATGCTGTTAAGCCAAGCAGCTGATGCATATGAATACTTTCTGCGCATCAAGAACTGGAAAAGGTGAAGGAAGGAATTAACTCTCTAATTGTAGGCGTTCCACAGGTGAAAGATTAGAAGATGAACTCTTGGCACCACTGCAGTGGTACTTGTCCCACACCACTGAGTTTAACATAGCATTGCAAGTACCTTGGAAACGTGGTGAAATCCAGCAATGCTGTGCCTCTTGGTTACAGGAAGCTCAACTCTGACCCATCTGCTCTTTTCAGTCATCTTTGCGCTTTTTTCATTTCTGAAACATCTTCTCAGCNCTCCCAAACCATCACAATATTTTACAGCAAGTTTTTTTCAGTCCCTGCTCATGGTTAATTTCTTCTGGGACAAGGTCAATGGGATTTGTAAACATGCATCTGTTAGGGAGCCTCATGTGTGTCTGAGTGACTGCGTGGAGAGTGCTATAGCTCTTTTCCGCAGCATCGTCTAGGACACACATTGTTCAGATGTGACTTGATCTCTGTAGGTACTGCTGTGCAACTTCATATGAAGCATATAAAGTTGTTTGGAGCAGAGGTTTTATGAACAAACACATGGAGTCAGGAGGAGTCCTTATAGATACCTATGCATCTTAAAAAGATATACTTAGTATATAATAATGTAGTCAGTTATTTGCATGCAGAGGTGTTGACTTCAATTTTGCAACTAGGTGGCACTTGTTCTCAATAGCCTTGAATCCTCGTTACTGAAGCCTAGGAAAGCAGTCAGCTTACTGATTGTGCTTCTCAGCCATTTCTCAGATGTATACCTCTGAAACTGTCCACTGGGACATAGCAGGACAGTTGCTTTTGCTGCACTCCTGTAACTGGGAGATCAGTTCAAATATCTGACCCTAAATGTTCTAGTTAAGTCTATGGCCTTAAAAGAGACACATCATGCCCTAAGGTCACAATGAAGATGCATTTAGCCTGCTTAAAGCCATCTCCAGGCTCCTCATACCTCCACAAGAGGCTACACTGTACAGAGTCCAGAGAGGTTGTGGAGTCTTCTCTGGAGACTTTCAAAAGCTGTCTGGATGCATTCCTGTGTGGACTAACCTAGGTGATCCTGCTTTGGCAGGGGGGTTGGACTTGATCTCTGGAGGTCCCTTCCAATCTCTCATGTTTTGTGATCTTGTGATTCTGTGATTTATCTTTAAATTGGATGCCTTTTTTTTTTTTTTTTTTTTTTTTTTTATCAACAGTGGTACCATCTCAGCTATACTGTGTAGTACCACTTAGAGTGGTGCCAGGCTGGTTTTGAGGTATACCACCCAGAGGAAAGCAGAAAAAGCAGATGAGCTAGACTTCAATTATTTGATTCAAATCTCTGTTTTGGTTTTGTTGTGTTGGCTTTTTTTTTTTTTTTTTTTTAATTTAGCTAATTTT
>WBNM01032845.1:0-100215 GCA_013399055.1 Ramphastos sulfuratus | reverse complement strand
TTTTTTTTTTTTTTAATGTAGCTAATCTGTTAGATGTGAAGTCTAGATCTTACAGCAACTTAACAGTGTACTGTGTGTGGGTATTTTCTGGAGGTCTCTGAGAGGACACTCTGAGTATTTTTTTAGGGTCACAGTCTTGGTACAGACAACATGCTGCACGCTGAGTTCTCCTGTTTGTGAGTCATGAGCTACAGGGATACTATGGGCTTGGTGGGTTTATATTCTGGCACAATCTCAGAGACAGAAATGAATCAGCAGTGAAGCTCAGTCAAGCACAATCTTCCTTCTGCTGGAAAGAAAATGAAAAAGTGGTTAGTATCACAGTTGCCACTGTGGTGCTGGTGCCTGGAAGATGCAGCAGGAAGGGACAGGACTCATGTATTCCACTGGCAGTGTTTATCAGGGGTCCTGCAGAGCCCTGCTGAAAATGGCTGTTATTCTGGAGAAATCTTCATCCAGGCAGAAAGGCTACTTGAGTAACAGACACCTTACAAAGATGGGAACAAAATGTGAATCTAGGCTGAGCCTTTTCTTAGAAGCTTCTAAAAAATCAAATTTACCTCATTATCTTCAGACTCTTCATGCATTTCTGCTCCCATTCTGGCCTATGAAGGTCTCATTTCCTACTGGGTTCCATTTTCAGAGTGAATTAGCACAGGAGTTTGAAATAACCCTTTTCAAACTGAGCTCTCTGGTCACCTTCTTGGAGACTTTCTAGTGTCTCTGATACTAATAACTGGAAAAAAACCTGCACTCTGGTGCTTATCTCCTTGGTCTACTCTGCTGTCAGCCAGAGGAGGTCTATCCTTGTTCAAGTGCTTTCATAACTTTGAGGCAGAGGAGCAGCATTGCAGGGAACTTTCCTTAGAGCAAAGGCAGTATAGGACAGAGTGTATACAGTTTTCCAGGGATGGGTCTCAGGCCTTGTAAGCAAATCCCTGGTCTCTTACAGAGCCCCTAAAATCAGTGACCAAATTCCCTGAAGAATAGACCTCTGCCAAACAGAGATCTGTTACTCATGTCCTCTACTATTGGTAGGACATCCAGCTCTGGTGTGAGATAAGTGACTGGAGTGCTGTCAGTGGGACAGGGAAGTAACGATCCAGAGAACTTTGTTGTTCCTTGGCCATCACTTTTTTATGCGCTTTAATTTTAAACTTAAAAGACTCCAATCTTGGAACATTGGAGAGATTAAAAGAAAATAAAATGTAAGCTACTTGGATTTTTTCATCTATCTCTTCTGTCTTAGTAATCTTATCAGCAAGATGCTTGGCTTGTCAGATTTGTTACAATATTTATGCCTGATAAGCCTTATCAAGCTCCTTCTGCTTCTCTCACAGCTGGACACTGCCCTCTTGTGCTCTCAGACCTGGCAGCACCACAGCAGCTCTGTACTGCCTGTACTGCCTGGGATGCTCGACCTTCTTTTCTTGGCGTTCCGGGGTGCTGGAGCAACATCAGCTCATGCCAGCAGCGGTTGTTAGCACAGTATCCTCTAGACTCATTGTTGAGTTATACAGCATGTTTCTCTGCAGAAGAATGCGAAGCAGGAGTGTGGCATACTTATTGTTTTCCTCTTCCAGTTAATTTAGCTGATTTTTACAATGCTATTTCTTAATATTATTTGACAGACTTGCCCAGGAAATACCTCTTGTTTTGCAAGAGAAGCACATTCACTTCTCTGTGCTTTGTTGCACCGCCAATATCTCAATCCAGCACGTGCAGAGTAGGTAACACTGATGAGCAAATCATGTATCTTTTGTTCATCTGTATCCCAAATGATAAAACAATCTATTTTGTTTTGTGTGGGTTTGTTATTTTGCTGAATGAATGTTCATCTGCCAAGTCATCCATTTTTTCTCTAAATGCCAGAGAGCTTCAGTTGCTTTAACAGTACCTGAAAGCCTTTGGCATTTTGGGGTCACTGGTTTGGACTTGCTGTCAGTGCTAATATTATTTGACTTTCAAAATTATATTTTAAGCCAAAGCTGTATGTGGCCAGGATCTTTAGCTGTAGTGTGCATGGTCTATAAATGCTACTCACCAAAATCAAAAAACTTGGTCCAAAAATGAAGTGTTTTGTATACATGTAAACAAACACATCATCTCTGTATCTTTGAAAGTAATTGGTGAGGAAGATTTCAGTCCAGCACCTGAGGCCAAAAAAGCAAGACTATCTTTAACACATTGCTTAAGCTAGAAGCAAGACTTTGGATTGGGAAGGCATTAGGTATAAAAACCATGCAAACATATAAAGATGAAATAAAACAGAAAAAACAACTTGCTCCAATCTGTGAATGCATCTCTGAATGTATTTGTGGCCAGATAGGAATAATTTCTGAAAGACTACCAGATTCAGTTTGAAGAGTATTTACATTTTTTATTAAACTCTAATAAGGAATAAATAAATAGGCTGTTAAGTAAAGTGGAAAAAGGAATGGCAAAATAGATTATTCTCCATGTCAGTTAAATATTAACTCATAAATATCATCAGTCCTTGAACTCAGTGTCAAAAACCTCTATGCTGCTTTTAAGTATCAATATATTTCAAAGCATGAAACTTAAATGAACTATTATTAATCGTTACTGTTCAAAGTTTCTGGCAATAGCAGTTGTATGAAATACTGAAGAGCACCCTTGCTGTAGAGGTTTGGGGCTTATGGACATACACAATGGCAAAGTTACAACCCCATATTTTAATATCTCGGCATTTCAGATACCTGTACCTGGTCATTTCATGAGGCTAAGCCCACAGGGGAAGGTGATGTGGATATGAACCTGCTTTTCTTTTACTACTTGCCTTCTCTGTTTCTAATCTACCAAACCCCAGATTCCCGTGTGCAGGAGTGGCTTAGCAATGAGAGCTGTAAATAGTGCTGGGAGGAGATGCATAGCCTCAGACTTTGTCAGCTGTGACAGGACTTGAGATATGGTAGAGGAAGCACAGAAAAGCTGGGACCCACCACTAAACACTAGGAAAAATACTTTGGCCTGACTGCAATGTTGAGAACATCCTTTCAATGATCCACAAAAGGAAAACATTGCTCTTGAAATGTTCTCCATTAAGATATCTGTCTGAATTTCCTATGTGATTCAGGTTTGGTAGGGATGGGGAGCAGATGGGAAGAGCCGATGGCAGCTTAAATCAGACTGGCTCAAAGGAAATCAGCTTCCTTGGAAATTCAACAAGAAGAACTGCAGAAAGCATAAAGAAAAGCAAGGAGGGGAATGTGGCTTGAGAAATGTTTATGGGCAGATTGCTGCAGGCAAGCGCTAGTCAAATGGGAGAAACAGAAGGCAGAAAGATCCCAAACAGCTTTAAAAGAGAACGGCTTCTGAGTGTTGAATATGGGGAGGTGTGCATGTCAGCAGGTGGCAGAGGTAGGAAGAGCCAATGGTGTAGTGCAGCACTTTTGGTTTAGTTATGGTTAAATCTCTGAAACTTCACTCCCAGGGTAGCAGTGAGCAAAGTGACAGTCAAAACTCAGTCCACTCAAAGGCTGTTCCGTAAGCAGGGTATGGGCATGAGTGAGCTGAAGACAGCTTTGTGGTCTGGTGCACACAAGCAAAATCACAGTGGAAAGATCAATGGAGAGGAATATTCCCTGTGGCTCCTAAGGTCTGTATCACAGACCATGGCTGGCTCCATGCATGAACAAAGTGAGCTGCTCTGCTCAGATTAAAGACAACGGATTTTGACAGAACAACATGTTCCTCTCTATAGCTAAACTCTCTCTCCCATGCGCAGGGGCCTTTGCTGATAAAGGGACTGTTATATGTGAGTGGCAGCTCCTCCTGTGAGCAAGGAACTAGTATCAACCTCCCCTGCTGCAGCATCAGCAGTTACTACTCTGTGTCACAGCCTGGGCTGCAGGAGGAGTAAACTGTGATCTTAAGAGCTCCCCAATGGTCTCTGCCTCAGTCAGTCCTCTGTGTGTGGCAATGGCCAGGGAGAGGTGGAGTGGAGAAGAGGTGACGAAGCCAGGAAGAGAAGCTCTTGGGTCTTTTTGAAATCTCCATGAAGTAACTTCTGACCTGAGAAGTGCACTTCCTTCCCTCCAGATTCTGATTAACCGTCAGTGTTGCACCAAGCCTTTGCTTGTATATCAACTCTGCTCAGCTCTCATCTGTCCCTCCGTCAGGCCTCCTGGCTAAAGCTCTAAACCAAGGTTTTGTGAAGTCTAAAGCCATTTCCCTTGTGTTAGACAGTCATCAGTAGAGAGACTAATATCAGGCAACGGGCCAGTGTAGCTCCTCTTCCAAGTGAGGTTTGTGTACAGTGAACAAAAGCAAGGGTTAATGCAAGGGGTTGATTTAGATGGGATGTTAGGAAGAAGTCCTTTACCAGGAGAGTGGTGGAACACTGGAA
Organism: Ramphastos sulfuratus; assembly: GCA_013399055.1. Classification (NCBI taxonomy): domain Eukaryota; kingdom Metazoa; phylum Chordata; class Aves; order Piciformes; family Ramphastidae; genus Ramphastos; species Ramphastos sulfuratus. The sequence continues at coordinate 95,846 of WBNM01032845.1, read as the reverse complement.
CAGGTTGCCCAGGGAGGTGATGGAGGCCCCTGGAGAAATTTAAGGTCAGGCTCAACAAGACTCTGAGCAACCTGATCTAGTGGAGCATGTTCCTGCTTAGTGGAGGGGAGCTGGACTACATGACCTTAAGAGGTTCCTTCCAACCCAGTGTGTCCTGCAGTTCTGTAACAGGCTGAGAGTATATTGTATCTGCAGTTAAAGAAATCTTCCTGTTACTCCTCTATTGGTATTAATGGTTGTTATTGTAATAATTTATATGGTATCTAGGTGAAGTTCATCCAGATTATAAATGCCTCCAAATGAGAAGGAAGGCAGAGGAAAACACTAAGATTTCCCAGTGGAGATGACCTCTGTTACTCTTTGAGCTCAAACTATTTTTGGCAGGAGAAAACGAAGAGAAACTTTGCCTTAGAAAGAAGGCAGTGTAGCTGCCAGCCCCTGTAATTAGCCAGAAGGCCCACAGAGTGCGGAGAGGTCACAGAGCACGTGGCTCCTGCCCTGGCACTGCTCGATCCAGAAGAGCGCCTGCAGGAAGGTAAAGCCTAGCCAAAGCCCAGATAGTGCAGCTGCTCCCATGTGAAGGCAAGAACTCTTCTAGAACTAATGAGTCTGCTAATATACAGCCTGCACAGTGCAGGGTGCATAATGCTGTGAAGTCTTTGGGTTGGGAAACACAGAATCCTTTGTGTATGCACAGAGGACCTCTTCGCTTCTTACTGAGTGCCTCCAAGCTTGCTTGCAGGTAGTGATTATTCAGAATAAACTAAAACCTGAATGACACTGAATGGGCAAACTTCTGAAATATACAGCAATGGAATTAATCATTGATACCTCTGCTTAGTGTAGTTATAGAGGAAAAATAATTACGGCAGGTAAGATTTCTCTGGCAACCTCTGGGTCAGTGAACCTGTCATATCTCTTTATATGTATTTTCTGCTGATAGGTGAAGTTGAATGTAAGGGAATTTTAATGAATACCTTTAAAAAACTTTTTTAGTGTGTCTCTTGACATCTAAGGAAGGTAATCAAGTAAACAAGACAACAACAAAAAAGTTCATGGGGATTTTTACTACAAATATTTTCCTTCCATGTTATTTAATGGAAACCACATTTAATTTTTCCTAAAGCAATGCATTCATTGATACAGGCTGGGCTAAGGATGTCAAGAGTGAGTATATTACACTCAGGAGTCACATGGTGATAGACAGAGGCTTGATATCAGAGACTTTAGATAAAAACCTCCTTTCCGTGGCAGGATTCCTTACTTGCTGCTTTCCTCAATGGGCAGAAGCACAGCAGAGTATTTGTATACTCCACAGAAAAGCTGGATCCAGAGTCAATTCCATTTTGTCCATTTCTAACCAAGTGCAGTTTTTCTAGAAATGAAGGCTAAGCAAACATGCAGATCATAGGGGAAGATGTATGTCAGCCTACCTTACTCAGAGGTGTGGAGCTTTACACCAGTTCCACTGCCTTTTAAAATGTTTTTATCTCCACCCCTGTTCAAGCAGCAGGGAAGTTCAGTTTCTCAAGAGCAGCTTGACTTGTGGGGTATCTCAGTTTTTCATTAGCTGATGGAGTTATACAAAGTGGAAAACTCTCTGAGACTTTAAAGTAATGATGTGCGTTTCTTGAGAGAAATTTCCCATTGCTTCTGTATTGGATTTCAGAAGCGCTTTAGGTAACCAATCTATTTCCCGTGGGTGCTGTTGTGGGCATTTTATTTCCATGTGCATGGATTTTTTCCATAGGTCTGTTTTTGATGTCTGAATGAGACAGCTGAAGAGGAAAGGAAAAAAAAAATAGAGTATACAGGAGAGCAGCTGTAAAAATAAGTATAATTATCTAGACAGCTAAGATGTTTCCTCCATAGGAACTCACAACTGTAAAACTTTTTGCGTACCAGCATATTTTAAACTGCATAGGCTATGGTATGGGCTGGCAGAGATTTTGATAAGTCTTCATTCACTCATTTCAAAACATTTCTTTGAAAACCTTCAACATTTTTTTCTGGTCTTCACAACTTTGCTGTGATATCTGACAGGGATGCCAGATGGCCCAAAGAGATAAACATCAAACAAGTAAAGTGTCCCCGCATCCAGCCCTTTGATGGTCTCAGTGGTGACAGCTCGCTGGACGTTTACATCAAAGAAATACTTGCAAAGCACTTTCTCTGACTTGTGGCGAGATTCAGGTCCAGAGCATCTGTCCACACTCTGAAGTTCCATCCACACCTGGTCTTCTTCAATCCTTTTCTTGTATACACAGTACTTGCTCTCCTCTTGTGTTCCTAGCCAGGCAATGGTGACAGAGTTGCAGGTCCTCAGTTTACTGAAGGACTTGATCTTTAAGCTCTCTGGAAGAAGTGGGAATAAGGGCTTGTGGAAGTGAGGGGAAACTTGTACTTTCACAGAAGAGTTAGATTGCTCTGTGGACCTCAGCTGCACCACATATGTATCCAGTAGCTTTCCCTTCAGTGAAAAATATCTCAGTCCTGAGATGTTTTCCAAAGCCACTGTTTTACCATTCTTTGTTATGTGAACCCGTACTTGGCCATGACACAACTGGAAGGTGAATTGTATTTTCTTGTGCCTCGCCTGGTACTGCAGACTGTAGAATTTCTTTTTTTTCCCATCCAACACAACCTGAATCACTTTCCCATCTTTCAGCTCCATCACTTTAGGTTCAGGTTCTTCCAAGGTCCTTGCAAATGTCCCAGTGTAAGCAGCACTGGCATTTGTGAGGAGATTGACAACAAAAACATCAAAGTAATACTGGGTGCTGGGACTGAGATTGGGTACTGTGTAAGTGTTCTTGGTACCCATGCATATCTGCCTGACTTCACCACTACTCACTTTGTTGATGATACTCAGTTCACTGTTGGACAATATCATTACCTGTTGTGGTTCAAGAAGGTATGGAGAGAGAGACAAAGCTAGTGTAGGTGGCAGTTTCATTCCAGAGGATCTGATTGCTGTCTCAGCAGCACATAAGCTCTTGTAGTTGTGCTTTTCATTAACTAAGAGACAGTACTGGATGTTTTCTGTATGTTGCAAAACAGAGGGACTGTGTTTCCAGGTCAGAGTCACTGTTGTATGCCCAATGCCAGTAACATCTATGCGTGGATCCATTGGAAGCTCTGGATAGAGGTGCCCAGATGTCGTGTCAGTGCTTAAGTAGACTGTAATGTGTGTGTCTCGCTCGGTGGATAAGAACTCAAGCATGTAAAGGGCAGAATGAGAAGACATACCCATGTAAGTCTCTACAGAATTTCCCTTATAGTTAAAAATGGTGGACACCATGCTTGGAGACTTCTGAGATTTTGAGACCTCTTGTGTATCATGATCACCTGCAGGCAGAAAGCAGACTTGTAACTTCTATTTTAACAGATGTGAAATAAAGCACATCACATAGGTTTTATTGTTCATGTCAGGGAACATCCCATTTTCTTCCTGAAAGCAGTATTTATAACTGAAATTCTTTTTGCTACTGGAAATTTATTAAAACAAATTTTGAGCAGGTTTTATTCTAGCCAATTCAATTGTAGAATTATGTTTTCAAAAAGGCTGTAATTATAAACCCACAACTTATGAAAGCTTGACTTGTATAATGTCTGATGTCCCAACAATTTTCTTTGTCCAGTTGCTGTCTTTTTTAGTATTCAAGGAGACTCATCCTTTCTATGAAGAGAGTTTTCTGTGGTTTAGTTTTGTGCCATTGTCTCCTATGCAGAGGAAAAATTTATCACTTCGAAGGAACATAATTTGAACTCCTCAGTTGGGTGTACCTGCCTGACAAGTAAGAACTCATTAATGTTAGCTTTCAGACTTCAGTTTAAATAGTTAATTCAAAAAATCATGGTAGAGAATGGAATTTCCTCTTGGGCTAAAGGCAGCATGAAGTCCACTGCTACAGTAGATGGTATTCCTAGAAAAATAAACACCTACATCTTCTCTGCGTCATTGTGGGGGACAAAATGGCTGGTTCAAGCAACTTAAGCCACAGAAAGAGAGCTGAGGGAGCAGAGGCAAGTTTGGGCCACTCCAGACAGGTTATGAAACTGATCTGTGTTTGTAGAACCTCAAAGACTCAGAGCTGTCTCCAGATATTAACCTTAGTTATAAAGCTTTTCACATGTAGTCCTTAGTTTACTTGAGAAAACATCCCATGGTCTCCCAGGTTTCACACATGGAAACAGGGATATCTTCTTCAGCCCATGGCAGTTTACAGCCAAGGGAAGCATGAGATGTTAGAGCTTGTGAGGAATTTCCTGTAGCAGAACCCCTTATGAGTAACTTAGGCTTGCTTTGTCTTTGCTTAGGCAAACTGCAGGTCTTACCTGGTGCTGCTTTTCCGAGGACACTTGCCGAGGCCTTGTATGCAAGTATGCTCCATTCGATGGGCACATCGCAGGGGGTCACTGTTATTGCGAAAGGCGTGAGGGCCCTGCCTTCCTCCAAAACAAAGTAGTACCTGTAAGTGTCAATTAAAACCAGGAGGAAAGCGTCAGGAAATTCAAGCCTGCCTGAGACTTCTTGTAATCAGCCGTTCTGATGTGCCTCACTCAGTTGTGGTTAGAAGTGACTGTTGATCTTTGAGGTGCCTCAGCATGAGGGGACGGGAAACGTTTGAAATCTTCAGCCGTGGGAAGCATACATGTTGTCTGTTTTCCTGATCCCCTAGTATTTGCTGGAAGCTTTATCCACTTACTGGACACTGAATTTTAACACATTTCAAGTGAATTATATAACCATATAATGGTTTGGGTTGGAAGGGACCTCCCAAGGTTATCTAGACCAGCCCCCCTGCAGTAAGCAGGGACAATCTCCACTAGATTATGTTTCTCTGAGCCATATTGAGCCTGACCTTGAATATCTCCAGAGATGAGGCCTCAACTACCTCCTTGGGCAACCCGTTCTAGCATTCCACCACCCTCATGGTGTGCGGAACTTGTTCCTCATGGGGTATGAACTTGTTCCTAACATCCAATCTAAACCTCCTCTAATTTCAAACCACTGCCTGTTGTCTTGTCACTACAGGCCTTTGTGAACACTCCTTCTCCAGCCTTGTTGTAGGCCACTTCAGGTACTGGAAGGTTGCAATTACATTTTCCTACATCTTTCTGTTCTCCAGGTTGAACAACCCCAGCTCCCTCAGCCTGCCTTTGTAGCAAAGGTGTTCCAGCCCCTCCCACCCCCACCCCAAATTATCTTCCTGGCCCTCCTCTGGACCTGCTCCATCAAGTCCATGTCCTTGCTGTGTTGAGGGCTCCAGAGCTGAACGCAGTACTCCAGGTGAGGTCTCACCAGGACAGTGCTAAGTGGCAGGATCACCTCTCTTGACCTGCTGGCCACACTTCTTTTGATGCAGCCCAGGATGCCATTGGCCTTCTGAGCCACAAGTGCACACTGTTGGCACATGTCCAGGTTCTCATTCAGCAGTACCCCCAAGTCCTTTTCAGCAGGGCTGCTCTCAATTCCACTATCCTCCAGTCTATATTGATATCTGGGATATTGTATTGATACAATAAATATAGGATGTTGTATTGATATGTAGAATATTATATCTTAGTACTTACCTGGTTATTTTGGGTGATGGTACCCCCAAGTCCTCTAGATAACCACCTGTTGGCTAACTCTGGGGGATTTGGTACACTTTTTTGTCAGAATTTCCTGACTGGAGTTCAGTGAAAGGTCTTGGAGCCTATCCCTCCTATATGCTTGCTTAGCTAGATTTTCCTGGATATCAGATGGAGCAGAAGTAATTGAATGGTTTTAGGTAGTCCTCAGCATTGTCAGATGTCAATGGCAGTTTCATCCAGGTCAGTTCTGACTTATTTGCCTTCATTACAGAAGCTGCTGTGAGTGAACAGTACAAAGTAACTACTTGGTCTACTTGGTCAAGTTTTGATTATTTTTCTTCTTTTGGTACATATGGCCACAGGAATGTTTGGACTTGGGTCACTCACTCTGCAGTTAAGTGAAGGCAAATTATAGGTTTTTTTGTTCATTAGGAGGACAAATGTAGTCATTATGGATAGGTCATGTTAACCCAGAGGCCTGGCTTTCATTCAGGATATGGCTACTGGGCCAGAGTCAAGCTTCATTGGAAACAGTCCACGTTCTTGAGTCTTTTAAGACAAAAATTTATGATCTCTTTTTCCTGTTTTGGTGACTCTGGGGTTCATTAGGTCCATACCTGATCGTGCTGAACTGAAGATGGCTTTGCTCCCTGATTGCAGTTGTGCCACTAGGCCATAGAGAAATTAATTTTTGTCTGAGATTTCAATACCCATTTGCCTTTAACAAAGAGAGTTCCTAGTTTTGCTCTTGTGAGCATCATCACATTATATAACGTGTGCTATGTTCCAGTTTCTGTGCAGCGCATATCTGGACTGAGCCATCTGGCTCACCCTCTGCTCCATGAATGCTCTGCTTGAATGTATGTCAAAACCTCTAATGTGCCCATCATTGTCTGAGTGGTGTCTGATGAAACCATTTGAAGTCTTTCTCTTCCCAAACAAGCAGATCAGCGTTTGCTACCCAAGATGAAGTGCCAGTTGTAGTATCTAGACCAACTACTTATCTAGATATGGCAGAGAAGTTTTCATACAGTTTGGGGTATTGAAGTATCTGTGGAATTTCTGTGTGCACAGCACTTCTGTCCTTAGCAAAATTAGTGACATCCAACAAAACCACTTCCAGCATGCAGGACACAGGCAGAAGTTTTTCTAGTAAGTTTGTGTAGATATTCTATTGATTTTTGGGACAGTGAATTATTTAAGTAAAATTCTTGTCTTTTGCAGTGAATGTAGGAAAACTGATGTGTCTGAGCTCTGAAGCCAGGCTTGTGTGACACAATTGTTTGCGGTTGGAACACATCCGTTCTTTATCAGCTTTGCTGCTTCTCTGATGAACATCCCAGAAAGCTCCCTGTGATGCATATAGGAGTCTAAACTTCACCTCAGAGGGTTATTCCAGATTCTGGGCTATGTAAGGACACACGAGCTTGACAGCAATGGGGTATTTATTTGGAAATTCAACAGGCACTGGTAAGACATTTGCAGGTGCATAGCAATTCTTGGCCTGTACTGGTTAGCATGGAGCTACTAGTGTCATAGGGAAATATTTGAGAACGGGCACGACTGATTTGCTCTTACCTTTTAGGTATATCCTTCAGCAGGTGAATTGTAGTTTCCTTACCATCAGCAAGTATCAGGGAGTGGTAGAAATTGAAGAGATCAGTCTTGAGGTTCTGTTGAGATCTGGTGGTAGGTGCTTTTATGGAATGACACAAGCAAGCCACCATGAGAAGATGGAGGGGCAGATAAAACCAGAACATCTTCAGTACTGCGAAATGAGATGACAAAAATGAGTAGCAACTGCTGTCTTAGAGCAGAAAACATTGACTCTTTCTGTGCCTTTCCTGTTATTTATCGTAATCACAGGACACCAGGCGTTCAAACAGTGCCTATCTCCATTTTGCAAAATAGTTTAAAGTTCACAGAGAAATAGTTCTCAGATCTTTCTGCAAAGATCTCATGGCAGAAGCTGTTATTAGGTCTTTTATTATGGAAAAATACAATCAATGTAGTACAGGTGCAATATCAAAAGGCAACCATAAAAACACCCTTTTGTTGCTGACAAAATGAGTGGAGAATTAAACCTGAAATATTTTTTCTACTTCCTAGTGTTGTTTTGATAAATTTCAAGGATGAGTTATTTGTAATGTAACTGTCACTTTGAAACTCATCAGCGGTCACTATATACCAAATATTGCTTCTGCCACTCTGTCAGGTATAATTTAATTTTATTTCATCTATCATGACTATAGGCACATGTAGAGAAGAGGATCAGAATACATTATTCAGAGCAATGTAAGATACTATTTGATGAGAAGTGGAAGATCCTGGATAAAAATCCCTGAATTTATACTTATGAGATTTTAAGGTCTTTGTGTATCTGATTTGGAGAAAAGCTTTATTATTATTATAGAGCAGCTGGATAAGTGATTCCAAGATTTTGCTGTTGGCCATCCCTTTTACACCTGCATCACTTCCAGCACATCTCAGCTGCTCATTGGAACTTGTAACAGCTTTGTTGTATTCACTCTAAGACTATGTATGCTCTCTTGCTTCTCCTTAGTGAGGAGGCTTTATTATCATCTTTGAATCTATGAGTGAAATGTACATAAACAGTCCCCCAAATCATCTCTGAAAATGCAGATGTTACTTAATCTGTGCTGCGTACCTTGCACAGAGCTGCACACATAGGAAGCTCCAGTTAGGACAAGAAATTTTGGCAGTGTGCTACTATGTAGGGTTATTGATTATCCTTACAACTTTTAATGTCTTCTACATCCAGTTTCACACAGAAAGGGTATAAAAAGTAGAAGGAAGACCTGCAATACAGGTGCCAGCTGTAGCTCAGGGATTTGGAAAGCAGAGGGAGCTCTGTGAGCAAGATCCCTGTTTTGAGGAAAAAGTAGCTCACTGCATCTTACAATCAGCAAGAAATAAAGATTCTGGTTAAATCTGGTTATTGGCTAATGATATGAGAGAACATAAAGACAAAGGTTCCATCTTTTTAATTTTTACTCTTTCCTGAAATCAGCTTGCAAATATAAAGAATATTTTAGGCATTAAAAAAAAAAAAATGTGCAATTCAGCCAACCTGCTGTCCATTACAATTAAAGTGACTTCATGAAAAGAACAATTCCTTTATAAATCCATAAAAAAAAATGAGTATGTAAGCGTAATACTGACTACAGCTGTAGATTTTTTGTGTACGAATTTGTTTTCGTCTGTGAGTCCCAAAGCACTGCACATCTATAGTATTGACGAGGTTATTATTGAAATTAGCACTACCAAGCCATTTGCCTGTCCTACTTAACATCCTAATAAAGTCAGGATATTCTCTGCTCTTTGTAATGCTTTTAGCACCTGTCTGAGTGCAAGATTAAACAGCCATCTGAACAAGATGAAAGAATAGTTAAGATTATTATAGCAATCCCATTTTTAATGTTCTTAGAGCTTTCCTTATGTGACTGAGTCACTTCTTTGCCACTGTTATTCATGTAGTCTAACTATAGGTTACAGATTCAAAACATAACCACAAATATTTCGTTTTACCTTTGACAGTGGAATCAGTTTCTCTGTGCTTCGGAGAAGATTAGAAAACAAAAAAAAAGGGAAAAAGAAAAAGTCTTTCTGCTACTTAAATGACAGGATCTTGCAAATCAGACTGATACCACGGCAGCTCAGCTTTTCTTGTCTAGGAAAACAAGCAAACAAACCAAGCAAGCAAGTAACCAACCTATAATCAGCTTATCCCAAAGAGAACATCATCCTAAAGGCTGATTTCACTCGATTACACACAGTATATGCTTAGACTCATAGAAACATGTTACACAAAAAATACTCTGCTTACCTATTGTGTTCTGGTCAACTGATCCCCAGAGTACTTGCTTTCTTTGCTGAAATAACATAAACCAAAACAATGCAGGCTTTTCAGATCTCTGTAGACAGATGAAAACCAAAACTGCGCAACCAGTTTAACAGAACAGAACTGACTTTTCCATATGGCTCCTGAACAGACGTAGTAAGTAAAATGCTTGCAGTCTTTCAAGGGATTAAAAAAAAAAAAAAAAAGTCAGTGAGTTTTTGTATTTTCTTAAATTGGATGTTTTCAGAAGTTATTTTAAACTTGCATAATTTGGAAGTCTTCAAATTCCTGATAGTTGCTCTTTCAGTTCTAGAGTTCCTTCTGGAGTGCTGTGAAGCAGGTTTGTGTGAGCTGCCTCCAGACAGCAGGACTTTATTCCTGCACAGTGTCAGCCAGACTGTTAGAGCAGCCTAATCCCAGTGGTGGCTGGCCAGAGAGCAGGTCTTTGACAGAACGCTCAGAGAGGAAGAGGGGGGGTAAGATGGAGAGAACAAACATTATTAACCCTTGTTATCCCTTAACTCAAGCCAGACAGGGGTGCACTAATCTATTCCAGAAAGCTGGTTTAGCATTAGCAGTTTGAAGGCCTTTCCATGGAGCATGTGATCTCTTTGTACACAGCACTGAAGAAATTTCAGACAATTTCAGGTGTTTCTGGTGCATTTTTTTACGGCTCAACAGGTGCTGACTGGCTCACAGAAGGGAAGGCAGAAAAGCTGTAAGGGAGGGAATGCTCTGCAATTTTTAGGCAGAATGGAATTAGCAATCCTTTGAAGACTGTCAGGAATCTACTGAATTGAGCTGGGCAGTTTTCTTGGCTTTTGGAGGCTGTGTGAGAAACTCCACAAATGTATGGGCTGAGGGAGTATTTGTGGTGTGAAAGCATTGCGGCTGAGAGGGCAGGCGGGAAAAGTGTGCATAGGTAATGGCTCACAGTGAGTGCAAACAATTGCTCCTGCAGCTGGGGCTACAAAGCAGTCGTAGCAAAGCCATGGTCCTGAAAAGGCCTGCTCCTGCTGAGCGAGAGCTGAGTACAGCCAGGATTCATGCCTGCACATCTTGGCCTCTTGGCCCAAGATGTCAGGAAAGGAGCTCTGGGGGGTTGTCCCTGTGGGGATGTGTGTGCTCAGTTTCTTCGAGTCTGCTCAGAAAGACAAGCTCCAGAAACCTGCGTCAGCTTCTAGACAGGCACTTGGCAGGGGGCAAAGGCAGAGCACAGTGGGGAGGACGACCCTTTTATTTATGTACTTGGAAATAAAATCTCTTGTTCAGCATTTGAAGAGAGTGACTTGCAGTAACCCTGTTAAAAAAGGACAGTGGGTAGGAGCCTCAATACAGGCACAGTACAATCAGAGTATTGGCTAGGAAGGGCTGAGGCAAGATGTTTGCTAGACAGCTGGCAAAAATAGAGTAAAAACAAATAGGACTTTTTGGACAAATTGTCAGTCTGGTGTGAAATACATGACAGGTAGTGTCTGGGTAACAAACATAGGAATTAATGAAGGGATGAATTCACCTTCTTATCCTCGCTGAACCGCCCCATTGCCATCAAGACACGCCATCACCCAGGGCATGATTCAGCTTGCAGGGAAGGCAAAGGGAGTCTTTCCATTTGCCATCATTTCATCTGTGTTAAGCAAATGCCTGAAGGAGTGTTCTGTCTCCAACTGAATAATATGGTAAGGATGTCAGGTGAAAGAAGCTAAGATGGTTTAAGTATGGAAGTAGTCCAGTTCCTCTCACAGTGATTTCTTGCATACTTCCCACATGTGTGCGCTTATGTACTTTGCTGGAGCATGACGTGTGTTCATAGAGGTTCACTGAAGCTGTAGCAAAGGAAAAAAACAGTACTCTCTATGGAGAAAATTAAGAGCTAAATTCATGACTCGTAATTAAGAGCTAAATTCATGACTCATACAGCTTGACTGAACTCAGTGGAGTTCCAACGGAGATAAATCAAACTCTTGATTTGGCGTAAAATTGATACAACAGACTTCTCACTAGAAAAATGTAGTCTGTAATGAGCCAGCTCTGCTGCTCCTCAGAGCTGAGTCAGTGACTCCAGAAAGGCTGTTTAAGAGATCCTTCTTTTGTCCTAACCCTGTTGGCCATCAGCATGACCACCTTTGGCACCACAGACTTGATTTATGCTCTGTTATGTGGTGAGTCTGCTAAAAGATCAGAAATGCTAAAACCAAAGGAGCTTTGTTGCAACTGGAGTACTGTCACAGGATCTCAATTGAAGCCTTAAAGATACTTCGGATGTGTATTTTGTGGAACTACAGTCTCAGTTCCGTATTCAGGTGAGGGATTCTGCAAGCTGGAGGAGCATCCCACATTCCTGACAGCACTTCTGATAGTTCTGTCCAGCAGCATTTGGTGGCTCTTTTGCAGCATCGCTGCCCCAGCCCACAAACACACATTTGATAAGCCTTTGATAACCACGCAGTGGAGCATGGCAGGAGGGATGCAAAAAAATTCTGACCATATGTATTTCCCATGGCAATTTACCTGCCTTGGCAACCTCCTTTTGAGATGATCAGGTCATGTTCATCAGGAAACGGTATTAGTATGAAGGGTGAAGAGAGCTGTAGCCTCCTCCTGCCCATTAGTATGATACATTGGAGAGTGGTAACAGGACTGCACAATCTTCCCACCTGCTGCCCAGCTGGATCAGGCCCTGGCTGTGACCCAGGCCATTACTTGGGCACAGACACCTTCTCTGCACCCCTAGCCCTGTCCAGGGAGTTCTGTTTCATGAAACTCTGTAAGCACATTAAAAATCCATGGAGAAATGGAAATCTAATCTTCCAGATATGAGACAAGTTATTCTCCTGTACTGTCTCTTACATATGCACATGTTGTTAGTCTTTGGCTCCTAGCTACCTATCTGCCTGCAAAATACCTTCTTAATTAATTTATAAACTATGCTCATAGCCCTGAGTGGAAGTAGCTATGAATGTCTGACACTTTGTAATGTCTTCCATATCAAATCTGCAGGGAGGATTAAAGCATCCAAATACATTTTGCATTTTTCATGGCTTCAGGTTCCAATCTATTCCTCCTGGCAAAAGAATCTAAATTCTGTCTTGTCTATATAGCTATGGAAAGGGGAGGAGGGGGCAAGTTTTTTTAAAAGTCCCCTCCTAGTTGTAGGGATTATTGGAGTCATTGCTTGACAGCCACTGGAGCTACCATGTCCTTGGGAAGTTAACATACTTCTGGTTAGTATTATTGCTCAAAAAATTTCTTCACAGACACACAGCTGGGCTCCAGAAATAATCACACTTTCCTTTGAAGCTGTGAAAGATGAGCCTAAGCAAAAGTCTGGCACTTAAAACCTATTGAGGGTACCATAGTGGGGCAGATGTTTCTATTTCTTCCAGGTTTTGTCAAATCCTGGCAATTGACAAGCACTCCAAGGACTGTCTGGTAAGAAAAGCCCTACTCTGTTCCTATTCAGAGGCATTAATTAGCAGGAGAGTCAGGGGATTGCTCGTAAGTCAAAAGCAGACTTGGAATTTTCCTGCAGCATGTACCTAGGTGAGAGTATAAGAGTAGGTTGTTTTGAAAGTTAGTGACTTGTCCTGCCAGTACATATTTGTTTTACAGGAGATAAAGCTTTCTACATTTTGGATCCATAATCCTCTTTATGGCATGTTTACGTTCAGAAGCTCTCAGGGTATTATAAACTGCTAATTGTTGTACCTACTAAAATTTTTTTGCTTGGTAGCTCTCCTCCAGGATAAGATGCTCAACCTTTACACTTGAAAAAGATACTTTTTTTTCTGATGAAACTAAAGATAGTCTTGTAGGGTCTTTCAATAAAAAACAATCTAAAGATTATGGATGTATGATTACCTCACTGGTTTTGTATTCTCTATTTTTAGTGAGTGGTGTATGTTGAGAAATAATAGATGTGAGGTAAGGGAAATTTCCTGTGCAAAGTTCTGATTTTGTAGGATGTGAGAGACTGATTCCAAGGTTACTATATCCTATTTGATGGGAAGATTTCCTTATTTTTATGACAGATTTTTTTCCTCTACAGGTGTAAATTCAATGCAGCAGAAAAATCTTCAAATCCCCAGCAAGGAGTCAGTATTACAGAATCACAGAATGTTAGAGGTTGGAAAGGATCTTGAAAGGCCTTGGAGGCAAACACCCCTGCCAGAGTAGGATCACCTAGAGCAGGTCACACAGGAATACATCCAGGCAGGTTTTTTAAGTCTCCAGAGAAGGAGACTCCACAATCTCTCTGGGCAGCCTGTCCCAGGGCTCTGTCACCCTCACAGTGAAAAAGTTTTTCCTTATGTTTATGTGGAAAACAGCTTCTTTATCAAATGAAGAGAAAAACATATTGAAAGACCTGATCTGCTATTTTAATTTCCTTTTCCTCTTACCATACTCTTAGGATTCCAGTGTTTTTCGTGAAGTCCTGATGATTTATATCTTTGAAAACACCTACAACATTCACTTCAAGCTATCAAAGAAGTTTGGATAGGTATGGAATAAAACCTCACCTTTAACTTAGCTAAAAGCTGCTGGTTTTCTCAGTTAAGAAGTCACAGGAAGGAAAGAAGTGGCATTGTCCATCAGTGTACTATTTTAATAGGGTAATCCTGTATTTTATTTTTTAGCTACAGTGTCGTTTGTTTTATATGCCAAAGGATTACACTTGTATGAATAGAACTAATCTGCTACGGTGGGTAAGGAGCATCTCAGTGTTTGCTGCGGTGGAGGTTCTCAAGTGCTGGTTTAACTCCTTCCTTTCACTAGCAAGTTAGAGAGTGGCAGGGAATGCTTAGCAGCCAGAGTTGCACTTAAATCAAGCATGGGCTTGCTGAATTTCACGCCTCTGGAGGGAGGCTCTCTGGTTCATTGCTATTCCCTAAGATTTAAAAAAAATGCCTTCAATCTGACCAGGAGATCTTTCATCTTGTAGATGCTGGTTTCATTTACAGCATTTCACTTTCCTCTTAGGTTCCTGTGGGCCCCTCTTCCTTCACATACACAGGGCAATTTGCAGGCAAATGAAATTTCTACCTACAGCACTGAACAATTTTTTCACAAGTATGTGATCATCGATCTTTGCTTTCTTTGTCCCTATGGGCTGCATCAGTTTGCTCCTATGAGCTTTAAACTACAAGCTGCCTTTCATGGTATTGGAAAGCAGCCTGCATTAATTTTCCTGTCCAGACTTCCTGTGTGGTGGCTGGCAGAGAAGGAGTTAACCACTGTCCTCTTTTCTGCCTTTGCTGGCTGGAGTCACTGGCATCCCATCTGGTCCAGGCTGTCCGTAGCTCTTCCCATCGTCCTCTGGGGAAGGCACTACAATACCCAGGAATTTTAACAATCCTAAACAGATTGGGGGCCACATATGGAGAAAAATTATTAGATTATAAGAAAACCAATCACATTTGCTGTCTGGGCCTTATATTTTTAAGTATTTGGGATCAGGCTTTCTGCCCAATTACAAAGATTTTATACACAACAGAGAGAAAGTTATTGTGTTCTTCTCTCCATCTTGTCCCCAGAGGAATAGTATCTATTTTAATGTTTGATCATAGGAATTTAATGAATAAGTTAATGTTACAGCTAATAAAAATCTGCCACTTTTGCCATAAATCATCAGTGACCTACTGTTCGTGATAGTCAGACTGTATAGAAGGAATACAGGACATAGTCATACACAGACACACAGAATGGGAAAAGTAATCTTTGTGTTTTGTTTCCTCTGCATTATTTACTCTAATGGTTTAGGGTTGGGGGTTTTTTTTCCTGTTGAATTAAAAAAAGCTGCATATTTCCTGAGAGAGTTATTTCTGTGAAATGATTTTTTTAGCCAAAAATCTTTATTGAGTAAATTTGAGTATAAAAGTGGACAGAAAATTATAGAAATCATCCTACAGCCATCTCATCCTGCATCTTTTGATATTACCCTTCCTTGTCATACCAGAACATCACCTGATCTCATGCTGTAGCAGACATAAAATCATGTCTGTCTCCTCTTCCAGCATCCCCGCCCAAACACAGGCCAGCAGGCAGCAACACATTTTGATACAGAGTTCTTGTGTAGAAACATCTTTGGTTTTGAATAGGCTTTATGGTCTTTTGTTTGGATGTTGAGCAAAGTCCCCAGAGATGGTAGAAAAGAACAAAGGTAGCTGGAGGCATGTCTTCATGTGTGGAAAGTTGCCTTTGCACACTTTTGTTGTACCTCCAGACCAGTCTGTTGCCTATTCTCTGCACTCCTCTGACTCCTCTTTGTGACTTCAACGCCTGGAGTGTTGTGCCTGTCTCTGTCCTTCAGACTACCTTTCCCTTATGTCCCTCTGCTGGTCTTCTGTCCCTCTCTGATCTTTACATCGGATTGGTAATGTGTGCACCTCAATGGGCAGCAATACAGATCCTTGCTAAGTTGCAGAGGGCTTTGCAAAATGACCAATGCAACTTTTTGTCTAGAGGCAAGCCCAAAAGGTCACAAAATAGCAGAAGTGTCACTCAGAGAATCCTCTTACAGGAAATTCAGAGCTAGCTGGTCTACTTTTGCACATTTTCTTTCTCACAGACTAAAAGTTTTGCCTGGAGTGATTTTTCAATTTAGAAATTTTGATTATAAAAGTTGTCTTGTTAATCCTTCTCCTGAGTTCTTGGGGATAAAATGTTAAGTCCTCAAGAACCCCATGAAGGAAGCAGTCTTCCAGGCTTCTGAAAGCAGGAACTGCTGTACCAGAACAGCCTCATAAGAAGAGTGCATTATCTTGTCTCTGGCACTCATCTGCAGCTGGAATCTTAGCAGGAGGTGGAGAACCTTTACTGTACCACATCTAAGACCAGTGATTAACAGCAGTGTCAGCAGCCAGCTAATGCTTTAGGGTCTTTAGGAAAATTACACTGCTTGCTTGCTTGTTTGTTTGTTTTTAAAACATGACTGCTATAGATCTGTAAGCTATTTTATAGACCCATTAATTTTTAAAAGGAGAAGGATAAATAAGTGGCTGGATTAGAGCTCATTAGGGCTATTTACACTTAATTTATAAATGATGAGCTTGAAAGCTGACACTTCATAATGAAATTGAATGAATCTTTCTGCTTCTACACTGGCTCTGGCATAATACTAACATCTATGCTTCCAGGTAGTGACTGAGTACCGCCCAGCCTTTGGGTGGAAGAGGCATTTCCTTTTCAATTCTCTCAGCTCATTGTATTTGTGCCTCCTTCTCATGAACTGAGTTGACCATGCCAATCTGACTCAGCCATAGAAGGAAGCTGAACTAGGGAATGCACATTGCACTGGTATGAAGACTTGAAATCTAACTGGCAGCTAAGGAAAGTCAGCAGTCTAAATGGTCAAGATAAATGAGACATTGTTTGGGCCAAGCTGACTTTACTCCTGGGTTTCATAAGACCACACATTTGACCTTTAGAGCAGATGATCAAGTTAACTAAATTGTGCTTTTATGAACAAGCTAACGAAGTATTTTCAGAGTCTTGTTTTGGTGTTCACTGTACTGTTTTTGTATTTTATTTTAATATGTCATAGCTTTACAGAATGAATCTTTTTTTTTTTTTCTCTTCTTTTTTTCACAACAGTAGAAGTGCTTGAGGGCCTCAAGCTGCAAGCACTACCCATGAATGATTAACAAGTCTTTTCCTGACAGTGAAGTTATGTATATGTGCTGGGTACTGTATAAGGATGAGTGGTTGTGAAGCTGAGCCTTTGGCCCACCCTAGCTTTAAAAGGTGATAAGAATATGTTTGTTATTGCATAATTTAAAAAAAAAAAAAAATCAAGGCCAGTTAAAAAATTTAGGCCACAAACAGCACAACTTATCTGGAGAGAGGCCCCTTAGTTTTGAGATAGAAACCCCACAAAATTTCATCATCTTTCAGAGCTGCTTAATGCACAAAAGAGCCTGACAAATCTGGAAGTCTGACCACATATTTTCCACTTATTAAAACGACATGTGCATGACCATTGCTCCAAGCTGCTTTGAGAGTATCTATCTATCAGCTTTCCACATAAGAGATTTCCCTGAGATTTTCCATTTCTCAAAAAAAAAAAAAAAAAGTTTCCAAGTTGGCAGCTCCCACAGGAAGATCTGCAACTGCAGCTATCTTCATTACTTGGAAAGCCTGAGGGACTGATGCAGTGGAGAGGTGCCAGGCCTGTATGCTGGGTCATCACCAGCAAACCATTCACAGCATCATGCTGCTTCAGGAAGGCCCCACACTAGAGGAGCTTGCTGAACTTTTTCACAGAGGCTGAGCTTGACTCTGGGGAGTGGCTTTGTTCTTGGCCAGAGGTGCCTGAACACTATGCAGAGACAGCACAGGTGCAGATCCTATTAATGCTCAGAGGAAGAGATTGCTCTGGTGCCTTGATGAAAAACTTTCTCCCTCTGAGCTCCCCCTGACCACTTTCCTGAACACCCCTGCTAGCTAATGGCCTGCACTCTGCTGATACCTCTACACTCCCTTCAGCTAAACAGGGAGGAAAAAGAGTGGTAGCTGGTAGGAAAGGGTGTCAGAAGCTGCTCTCTCCTTGTCCAATAGGTCCAATGTCAAATGTGGTTTGCAACACATGGTAAGAGCCTTCTCTGAAAGTAGAGGGTACAAATCTTCCTCCTGTTGGAAGTACTTCTGTAAAGTTGCCAACTCTTGCCAAGCTGCTGTAGAGCCAGAGCTCAGTTTCTATCAGTGTCTTTGCACTCTTTTCAGTGATGTAGTCCAAGCACTCATGAGGGATATGCCCTCATTTTATTGCACAAATGATTTTATATATATGTACGTATGTATGCATATATGTGTATCTTAGCATTTAAATACACAAATGCAAAGGGTTCAAACTGTTCATGCTTTTAAGGTGCTATTACAGAGGTCCTCTGTCTAATTAAAGTCTGTTTTGGCTTTTGTTGCCGATGATGCTTTATTTGGTAAAAATAAAAACAAGCCTGCTTTCTCCTAGATGTCCTCCCTGGGAAACCCCAGATGTCCTTCCGTGGGCAACTGGATATGAAAACTGGGATGGCATGGTATTAGCTGGCCAAAACAGAGAAAGACAAGTCCTGCCTGGTACTTTGCTGGTTACATTTCCGTTGAGCTCTGTCTCATACTCTTTCACTTTCCACTCCATGTGTTCCCAGCCCAGTTAATTTCACCGAGAGCCTTTGCAATGAGCTGAGTTTGCTTTATGTAGGCCCTGTGCCTAGCACATGGGAACATACAGCCTCAGTTACCCCTGACCATGATTCCCTGCAGTGCCTTTGTGAAGATGACACTTTCATGTGAAGAACATTGGCTCCAGTACTGGAGGTTCCACTTTTCTCCCCATTTCTAATTTTGTCTCCACTGTTAACTCTGTCATTCTAGGCAGATGTGTATCTTTGGTCTGTTCTTTCCATTCAGTGGGATACAGAATACTTTTGCTTTCTTACTAAACCCAGATGAAAGAAAGTTCGGGAAATGTTTTCGAACCCTGGCAAAATCACAAACTGTTCTAGGTTCCAGAAACAAAACCAGCTAAACAACCATCTGGAAATCATAGCAATAGTTTCACAGCAATTTGAAAGCATAACTGGTAATGGTAGTAGCATGGCCGAAGCACCTTATATTTTCCCTATATTAAAACAACAATTTCTGAAACATATGTGGAGAGTTAGGCTGCACTTTGCCAGGTTGTGTTGCCCTTGAAAGTTCTGCCATCAAACATACTGTATGAAGCAGATTAATGACTCCTGTGTGGTGATACTCTATTTGAGAGATGGCATGTTACTTCTTAATTGTACTGGAAAGTGTATAGCATCCACAGCACAGATCAGACCTCTGTCTTTGACCTTGAGAGTCCCAGGACAGCATGTCTGCCTACTGGCAGGAGGTGATACAATCAGACTGGGCTTTACATAAACTTCTGGTGGGACTTTAAGGCAAACACAATAAGGCCTTGACTGACCGATGTAGAAGCCTTGGATGTAACAGTCTGCTGTGAAGTGAGGAGAGTTTTCTGAGGGGAGAGGGTCCCATTTCCAGTGGCTCTGAGTGCTCTGTAGGGTGCACCCACATATATGATCCTCCATATTTTACCAAGAACGCTGCTTTTGTGCTTAATATGGACTTAAAGAACTGTAAGAGTAAATAAAGACTGTGATCAGATTGGTTTGCTATGTCAGCTTGAATGATTTCTTTGACTTTAGAAGCAAAATCACTCTGTGACATGCATGTGTCTTCTGTGGCAATCTTTTGCCCTCTCCCATGCAAACGGACAGAGCAATTCCTGCCTCTATGATGCGAAGCCATCCAGTGGGTTAGCTCCCAGCAGAATTTTACAAGCATTTTCTGTGTGTAGGAGTGGGGCATGCAATGTAGTGATGGAAACACAGGTGGTCAGGGGCAATGTCAGATGTGAGACTTAACTAAAGCCAGTAATGCACCAGACATGGAGGTGTTCACCGTGAGGAGCAGTCCTTGTGAGACAGAGAGGGGTGGCCAGAGGGAAGCCCTTTCTATGTGGAAGACCTCTTTAAAGCATCTTTTTAAACTTAAATAGAAGAAAAGAATATGTTGGCTTTTTGGACAATGGCAGTACTACTTGGTGACAAATTTGGTATTTGCTCCTCTAGCCTGTCATTCAAAAGACTTTAGCCTAGATTCTTGCCTCACCTGCTGTGTCTCTTTATATTAGGAAGAAGAGATTCCCTCCTTGCAGAGCTGCTGCTAGCCAAAGGACAAAATACCAGACAGCATGACTCTTGTGCCTCTCTGCCACAGGTATGCGGAAAAAAAAGGACCTTTATTAATGGAAATTGAGTTTGTAGTATGTGGTCTACCCATTTAGTGCTCCTGCAGATTGAAGAACAGATGTGGTTATAATGCTGTAAAGGAGCCATGCTAGGGATTATAAATACATTATCATAATTAGAAACAAGAATAAATGTAGTAGAATGAAATAATAAGGCTTCCAGTTTCATCAGGGATATCAGACCTATCCAGGCATCCCTGAAGAAAAACATAGTATGCAACATATAATTCTGCACTAAGGAGTGCAGTGAGGAATTCCTACTTGTGTTTCCAACCCTGGAGTCTTTGGTAAGCATGCTCTTTGCTGATGTAAAAAAAATCCTCTCTTCAGACAGGAATGAGAACTTGCACACTTAGGAATGCCACCTGTTTCACAGAATGGACATAAATGAGAGCACAGGTTGCCTGTCTCCCTCATGATTTAGTCTTGAGACATCAGTTATGTGAGTATGCAGCTCCTCCTACACTTAAGTCAACTCTTTTCTGTTTTCAGATCTGTCGGGGAGGGGTAATTAGGTACTGCGAGACGATATTATAAAAATATTAATATATAATTTATTAATATTAAACAATCGGAACTCGCACCACCCCCTACCACCATTTAATAATAACAATAGTAACAGGCTCTTTGCAACGTTATGGAAACAATATACAGGTTATTACAGGATCTGGAAAATAACTATTAAATATATAGTTTAACAAAACTCGAATCAAACTGGAAAAGAGAAGGTTTGTGGTCAATATACCACCTGCGGCCAGTACGCCGCTTGTTCACTAGATGGACCCGAGAAGCAGCTTTCTGCTTATGGCAGAAGGCAATCAATGATTACAAGAGGCTTGGTATTTACTCACAAAAATATCACAGGAAAACAATACCCAAAGCACGTGGCGGGGTTTCCCGTGTTGCCGGGCTGAAAGTTGCCGGAGGCTTTAAAGTTTCTCCAGGCTCCTGAGCACTGGGGAAGAGGAGACAATCTCTGACCTGATCCTGGCTGGCTCTGGAAGCAGGCTCTTACAGGCAGGATGTCTCACTGTATCACGCTGGCGAATGCGTGGAGGCAGCAGGCAGGATGCAAGCAGGCATCTGTAATGGTGGAAGGCACGCACCCCGTGTTCCCTGCTCCTTTATAACACAGCCCAAAGATCAATTGGACCTTTGGACACAAGATAGCCAATCAAATGGCAGTTACCCAAGATTTTGCCATATTGGGTGAAGCCATAGGCTTGCTTTATCCTTTTTTGGGCAGATCACGGGCCCTGCACAAGGCAATCATGTGCCCCCCTAGCAACCACAGGTGATGGACAGACCCCGGACCCCAGACTTAGTGGCGCCAGGTCCTTTGTCCCTTTTCCCGCGGTTGCTCTCTCCCCAAAACAGCAGAAAAACATGTCTGCACAAGCCAGGACATGTACAAGCCCAAGAGGCCTGTTTAGGCCTACCACGACAAGATCATGACTCTCTTGTCCTTTCTGTGCTACCATATGGAACAGTGTGAGGTGAGGATCTAGCTGGGACCCAGGGTACTGTGGGCAGTGCACTTTTGTGGGAAGTCACAGCTGGGAAAAGTTGAATCACTGATCTGACTTTCAAAAGAGAGCATATTAAATGGGAGGCAAGTAGATGGATGCATGCTGAAATGAATGATCATCAGTTAATCTACTCCTACCTGTGGTTTGTCTAAGGGCATTTATCAATTCATCAATATCTGAGATCCACTCTTATCTGAGATGGACTGCTAGACAGATCAGTGCAACACAGCTTGATGTTGAGACTCCATTTAGAGTTTCATCATTTATTCTTGTTATTGATCACTGTTATGCCACACTGCTGCCATTCAAGTCAGATGGTGAAACAAAATAGATTTCCCAACCTCCACTGAAGTCCTAAATGTCTTGGCTTTGTGTTTCTAGACAAATCAGCTTTTAGATGTTTTTTTTCTGACCTCAGATAACCAACCTGGTCACAACTATGACCTCTGTTTTGGGCGTGTCTGAGTGCACATTACACCAGAATTCAGGCCAGAGGTTCCAAATACTTCATTCTTCCCTCTCATTAGCTTCCCCATCAGTGCGCAGGAGAGAAATATTTGAATGTTTCCTGAAATTCACAGAACTCCCAATCAGTTGCTGAAAGGCTTTCATTTAACTCAGTACATGCCGATGGGCCTCCAGGAAGTTTTGGTAATAGATGAGGACAGTCAGATTGTTCCATGTCCTCAGTTGTAATAGCTGAGAATATTGGATAGGATTTTATTAACATCATTCTATTTATTTTTTAATAGTACTGTGAAGAACTATGACAAAAAAAATACCTCTAAAGGATGCAAGGCAAATTACAGTATTGTGAAACAATCAATATGTAGTAGCAACTTCAAAGTGCCAACAGTTTAGCATCACTCCCGAGTGTTAACAGCACTTTGGAAGCATCTAGATTATTCAAGTAGGAGACAAAATGCTACTGTATCAGGGGTTAAATTAATGACAGGGCTTCTCACTTTCCTGATCTCTGGTAATGGAACATAGAGCTTTTCATCTTTAGGTAACTCGGGATCTACTCATGCAATTACAAGTTACAACTATCCTCTGGTTGGTTAATGGTTTAAGTCCTGTTCTCCAAGTGAGAGATCTTTCTCAGTCTCTCCCTTCCTTCCCCACTATTCCTCTGATTACAATAGTTTTGGTACTTTTGATTAGGAAAGTATACAAATGCCTTACCAGTACAGTTGGAGGCTGTACAGAACCTGCTGCCACATGAAGAATGGGAAAGAGCACAACGGAGGTTATGAAAACTGGATGGAAATGTTTCTTAAGCCAAGTGATCTGAAAGGGCTGGTGCATATAAACACTTAAAATAGTATGCAAAATGATTTTTAAATAGTGAGGCTATGCAGTCTCATCACATTGAGTGGCTAAAATTTAGGAAAGCATATTGTTTACACTCTGTGTGGAGAATCTCCAGGGCAGTTTCTTCCTGACATCATGGGAGAATTGTCATTGTCTTGCTGCATCCATTGACATTGTATTTGTCATGTCTTTATTTGCAATGGTCGCTCTGTGGATGGACACGGGTTATCTATCTGCAGAGCTGACAATCAATAGCTTTCATCAATATTCACTTCATTTTTAGAGTAGAAAACAATCACTCTGCACCAGGAGATAAGGACAAGGCAGCTTGGTGTGTTTTGCTGTCACCTCTCTGTCACTGCTGTTCTGAGGCACACACAGAAAGCCTTTGGATAGTTCACTTGTGTTTCTGATGACCAAACCATTATCTTGTGTAGAGAAACTAGTCCTTACCAGCCCCACTAATAGGTTTTTATGGGCCTGTCCAGCCTCTGTCCAGAGGTTTATTTAAGCTCAGCCCTGGGCTTTCAGCTCTGGTCAGAGCTGTGTTGCAGAAATGCTGGTCTCCAGCTCAGCCATGCTTGTGACTTATTGTGGACCCCTCCAGACCTGTGAGCTGGCTTAATGAAAGACTTTCTTCATAATCATGAGGCTGCTATCTCCAGCTTGCCTTGCTCAGGTACTGTGGGAAGGGGCTCTGGCTGATAAAGCACCTGTCCTGCCAGCTCTGTTACTGTGCCTGCCTCCCTTTCTGTCCCTTAGGAAGCAAATGGCTCATGCTGCTACCTTATCAAAGTTAAAGGGCTAGCTGGGGCAATCCTTAGTGCTGAGAGTTACATTTTTACAAATGAAAGCACTGGAAAGAAATTCCTCTCTATTAATAAATGTGAAGAAGGCATTAAATACTCATATGACTCCTCCTGCTCCCAAACCACTACAAGCTGAGGGTGCATGTAGCTGTTAGAACTACATGGTTTCTGTTGCCCAAGCAGTAGCTAAGTGTCTTGTGCATTGGTAGGAATGTGGGTGTGTTTGAGGTGGCTTATGGATGCTGCTTTCTGCAGGAGGCTGCATGGAATTGAGATTCTCTTGCCCAATCTATATGTTAAGGCTGACACATGCTGTTTGGGTTTCTGCACTCTGCAAGGTTCTTGTTGCAATGCCTACAGGAAGGCTTGTAGAGCAGAACAGGGTTTACAATTCCAGCATACTTTTGCATTTGCAACCAACCAGGCATTATCCAGGAGCACTGCACATGACTTTAGGCAGCTGTTGATGTGAAGCTGGGAAAGATGAGGCCCTATAATGTATTCCATGGCTAGGAGCTGCAACCCCCTGCATCTCAGTTGTGGTCAAAATTTTGCCTGATTCCTTTGAATAGCAAGGAGAAAATAAACTGTGCTTCTGTGAATTTACAGCTTCTGATCTCTGCTTGTTAAATGGTATAGCTGCTGGTTTCCAGTTGGACAGCTGAGGAAAAATAGAGGACTTTTACAATACTTTAGGTTAAGAAAGAAATTAAAAATCAAATATGTGTTCAACCATCATGATTACAGCTGTGTTGGGCTCTCTTCTACCTCAGGTGTAGGAAAGGTGTCCACCTCCCAGTGTGTCAAAGTAGCTAGAAGCACACATTTTGAATCTGCCTTTACAGCTAATTTCTTTACAACTAATTTCTGAAAGCTTTCTGTTCAGCAGCCTCTCTGCATGGACATCATGAGCCAGCCCAGCAGGTGTGTGAATGCTGCTTGTTTCCTCCGTCATCTGAAACCTGGCACACGTAGAGTGAGCAGTAAAGTGAAAACTTAGCTGGAGTCTGCTGCTTGGCCTTTGTCAGTTAGCATGTTTTGTCAGGGGAGTAAGGGACAAAAATAACAGGCAGAAGTGATGCAGACAAGGGCAATGACCTTGGCAGGCTGTTTTCCCCAAAGGAAAGGCAACCTCTGCTCTCAGATACCCTTTCCAGTGGAATCAACAGTGAAAGCTAACAGTAAGGAAAAGGCCCACACAGCAGATGCACTGCCTTGATCAGAGCAAAACAGCAGTTAAATTTGATATTCAACTTGCCAAATTACCTTGATTGAAAGTAATTTTGCAGCAACAGTGCACAAACTCAGGAAGCAGTGGTCCTGGCAAGTGAATTTGACTTAGTAAGTGCTTAACAAGACTCTGGTTTATATCTTTTGAGGAAGCTTAGTCTTAAACTGACTTAGTGTGTTGGTTATATACTTTTTATTTTGAGTGCGTTCTTTGTAATGGCAAGTGAAGGGCTAGAATCCTGGCTCTTAACTGAAGGTAGATGCCTTTCTTGATTGTTGACTTCAAAATTTTCTTGAAATGGGATAGTGCTTCTGCATGGAGCTCTTCACTGTTGTTTAGAAGGGAGGAAAACAGTGCCACATATCAGCTATGAGTGTAAAAACACCTCTAAAGAGAATAGATTCTTGAATTAGGTTCTCTTAATGTATGTATGTATGTATGTACGTGTTTGTTCCAGGCTTGTTTAGATTGCTCCAATATTTATCACATGATTTTGTAGCTGCTCTTCTTAGAAAAGCCTTTTGAACAAGTGAGTGTCATAGCAGCACGTGAATATTTGCAGTTCTAGCACCATGGGATGGATATTCCTATCAAAAGTGTTCATTCATCCCTCATGAGATCTAACATCACGTGGCCTATTTGAATCCTTTCAAACAATCAAATTGACTTAACCAGCAAAAACTGCATGATTTTTCAGTGTGGTTGATAATTAAAGGATAAGTCTTTGAAAGAGGCTGCCATGAAGCTTGTAGTGAGGAGTGTGGCAGAGGAAGGGCAATACAGGGTGGATGTGCCAGCTCTCCTGTGTCAGCCGGAGAGCACAGTCTGCCCTGAGGCCCCGTGTGGTGGTCCAAGCATGCCCCCAGATCAGAAATGTCTTGTTTACTGTGCCATGGTGTGCATCAGACTTGGAATTCTGCCTCTTTTCAATTGCCTTATGCAGTAAATTCCACATGCTGCATATGATTTGTTAACTCTCGTTGTTATCAGTTGGACCAGGTTTGGACTGCGTCTGTCCTGGCTGCCTTAGGCTGGGTTTATACATACAAGTATGTCATGGTGCTTCCTGAGGGACTGGTCATGGCAATAGAAAATAGAGGCAGGATGAGTAAATGTGCCAAAAGAAGTACAACCCAGGATGGACTAAGAAAACTAATCAGAGAGGCTTTAGGTAATTATGTAAAAAAAAAAAAACCAGCCATGCTGCAGGCTTCCCACCCAGATGAAACTGAAACATGGACATGCAGTCAGGCTGCCCTGCCTGGCCCTTCCCATTCAGCCCTCCCAACTGTGCAGAAGGGGAATGGGGAACCATAGAAAATGAAGTTGAAAGAGCCTTTCTGCTGTTTGCGTGGTGGTTTTTTGTTTTGGGTTTTTTTTGGTGAAGCAATGAGTCTTCATCTCAACTAAGGGTGAGCAGAGAGGCTGCCAGAGCAGTCCAGTTTGTATCCTCCTGTTCACAATGCTTGGTTTAGTATCTGCTTTGGTACTTCTGTGTTGCTTCTGGTAAATATTGTCATTCTGGCAGCCTCCTCTTCACTCAGTGTTTGACTGTACTGGCCACTAGTTTTTCTAGAACCAGCCTTTTGAAAGGGCAAAGGGGATTAAAAGCAGAAACTTGTGTTTTTCTTCCTTCAGAGACTGGCAGCCAGCTGGCTCACCACTACTGAGACCCATGAGATTGTGTGCTCTGTCTGTACTTAGCTCCAGGCCATAATTCCCTCTCCCCACTGACATCATTATGCTGATTTGCTAAAATCTTCTTAGGGACAAGAGGTACCTTGTGGCCCAGAAGGCTGCCTACTTTCTGCCAGCTCTCCCAGGCCTTAGGCAGGTAGGGATGTGACTGGGGCTAATGCCAGGTGTTGAAACAGCAGCATGCTGCTGATACAGGCATCCAGAGACTGGGCTGGCGTTGGCTGCTGAGGTTGTATGAGCAGGGATTACTAGAGGGCACTTGGGAGTGGGAAGGCTGCTCCCAATGCCTTATTTGGGGAGAAGGGAGGGAGAGATCCATTTTGCTGGGCTATTTGCGTGGCCATCTTTTTGGGTAGGATGGGCAGCAAAGCATTTCCAAGTGGCTCCCTCTGAGTGCTCCCAGGTTGGCAGTGCAGCTGGCTCAGGGGGTGGGATACTGCAAGACTGCTCAACAGTGCACAGCATGTCCTGCTTCACTGGAGTCTTGAGTCCCGCTTCTGTGAAGCACTCACTTAACTCTAGCTCAATGTTGAGGACTCAGACATTACAGACATGGACAATAGGTGGAGGTTATGGTCAACAGACAGTTGAAAACAGCAAAGACCTATCTCAGACATTCCACTGGTAATGTCCTGTTTCTATGTCACACACTAAATCTTCATAAGCCCCACTGTCCCATTTGCTTTTCTTTCAATTTATCAGCTTGGTTGCAGGCAGGGTATATAGGGACTGGTTTGGACCTCTTTTAATTCCTCAGATTTTCTAGTCAGAGATTCACTGAAAAAAAAATCATACTCTGAGGCACTGGAATTGCCTTTTACCTGTCATTCCACCCACCCATCAGTGGCAACTCAGACTGATTCTTGTGGGGCCCTCTTCCCCGCTGTTTGATGTTCATTGCAGCCCAAGGGCTGTTCCCATCTCTCTGAGCAGGCCTACCTGGAGCAGGTCTCTAGGGTGATTTCTGCTCCAGCAATACATTTTTGAATAGAAAAGCCAAAATACAAGTAAGATGTGGGAGATGGGTTTCATTCTCCACCATACACTGCAAGCTGAATGTCTCTCTCATTTGAGCCAGACAAGGATGTATGCCCTCTGCAATGCTGTGTACCCAGGTCTAAGTGCTAACTGGCAATTGTGCTCTACCTGTCAGCCCTGTGCTCCTCATTCTGTGTTTACAAATGGGTCAGAAATACAGCATGGTCGTGGCCAATCTGAGAGCTCAAAGGGATGTGCTGTGTCAGATGATCCCTCATGAATGATTTGCCTGGCACTAATGGGAACATAGCAGCCATGTACAGATAAATATGCCCTCTCCAGGAAAAATTTGGTTCCTTAATAGAGATGCAGGGGAACTCATCCATCTCTCTTAATGTTTTAACCAAAAATTGCCTGCTTGTTAGATGTGATTTATTGTTTTTCCTTGGGTCCTACAAATGGAATGGATTCGAAGGTCAAGCCCAGATGAGCTCATGCTGTTCAGCTGGATGATATTAGGAATTAATCCCTTTGCATGGTTCCATGTTCTGTAATACCTCTCAAGCCTGATGACTGCAGCTGTGTTGTAAAAGCTTTTTTTTTTTTTTTTTTTTGAGATAATCTGCTGGAAATATGAAGCTGGTAAAAAAAAATAAATATTCTCTTCTTGCCATCAAAAACACATAGGTACTTGTTTCCATATTTAAACTTTTCTTTGAATTGGTTTGCAAAGCAAGTTCAGGATCTATTACAGCCTTCCAGTGATGACTTGTAAATTCAAATCTATTATGGAGATGTAACTGGTAATGTTTCCCACAGCTTCTGCAAGTAATTAAAAGTCTCCTTCACAATTTTAATAACCTGCTTGTTTCCTGGCTACTAAATAAGTCTTTTGTTCCAAGTGGTTTTTCTTTGCTTTGTGTTGCTGGCAGTTAACATGGCTGGTTTCTGGGAGCCCATAAACTGCTATGTGTTTAAACTGTAGCTTATCAACCAGGTAATTTTCTAGCCTTCTGGCTATGAAATAATTAAATATATGTATGACAAATTTACCCTAAGACTGAAACTCCAGTTTTGTGCTTGGTTAACCTAGGGGTTCCAGCAGGAGTTATTTATTTGAGTCCCATGCTAATAGAATGTTTTGGGGATTTGCTACTTATGCAAAATCCTTGTACCAGGTTTCTGAGCCATCTACCAAAGAGCTGATCCACTCATCCAGGTTAACCTTCTTGTTTTCCATCTGTGTCACAGGACTCAGAGGATGGAAAGTAGATTGCAAATAACAGACTTGCTCTCTTTGAAGAATTGTGGGAACACTGCAATGCCCCAAGTGTTTGCAACATGCCTCTGAGCTAAATATCAATTAAAGTAAGCTTGCTTTTTGAAAGGATGCCAGAGTGTTGATAGCTCTGGCTTTCTTCATGTTTCTCATGAGTTTTATTTACAGCTTCTGTGTAAAAAAAAGGGGAAAAAAAGTCCATATGGTTGCAGAGAAACATGATCTGAGCAAATCCTAGTAACCTGGAAAACAAAAAACAGAGTAAAGGGTTTTGTATAAGTAAGCATGACTGTCCTTTTAAGGTCTGAGTTTAAATGCAAAACTCTCTAGAACACTATGGTTTATATAGCTGGCTTTGGCCTGGCCTGTCAAGGCCAAGGAGAGCTAGTAAGAAGCTCTTTCTCTTCTCTAATAGCATTTAGTGTATCAGCTGTTACTCTAAGCTCCTTGTGGGCATATGCTCTGTCGTGAAGAAAGGAACTCTGCGGGCACACCACAGGGGAGCCGTTTTCAACATCTATGTGATCTGTAAGTCAATCAAGTAATTCTAAGGGCCTGACTTTCAATTTAGCAGTGATTAGTCTTGCCAGTGCCAGGAACAGAGCAGAAAGTAACAGAAGTGTTTGGAAGGAAACTGACAAGGGAGAAATAGGAAAACTACATTACTCTTATGCCAGTCATACTTTTCGAGTGTTCTTTTTTTTTGTTTGTTTGTTTTGTTTTGTTTTGTTATATGTTTCCCTGATTCCTTCCCCATTTCTTCCTTTACTCTCCCTTTTTTGTTTCTTGCTTATTGAAGTTCTAATACAGTGTTAGAAAACATTGGTCCTCTTTTTTTTTTTATCTGGATAAATTTGTAGAAGAGATTAGAGTTTAAGGGACCTCAGTTCTAGGCTGGAATTTGTGACTAAAATAAACAAACAGAATGAAGATTTTATGAAGAATATAATATTGCCTCTTCTGGTGTTAGGCAATAATTGATATTGAAGTCCTTGAGGGCTAAAAAGGATATCATCTGTGCTAACTGTGAGACGTGGCCTATTTACTTGTTTGGAATAGTTCTCAAGGCTTAGTCTTTCAGTTTGTCACCTCTCATGTAGGCTAAAAGGCTTCCTCGGTGAGGCTGAACTAAGACTGCAAACACATTTTAGTTCTCCACTATCTCTCTGAATGACCTTTGGCAAATCTGATCTTGATGTATCTGGTCAAAGTACCCCCCAAGAGTGGGGGAGGTAAGCCACTGATGGTTACAGCATCTGAGAGTTTCTGAGGAACGAGAAACATACCTACAGAGATCAGTGAACTTCAAGTGCTGTCAACTGGAAATATCCTTATTTAGTGTGCAATAGTTAATGATTGTGTATTGCTTTAAATGAGCATGGCTAAAGTCTGCTTTGTTTTCATATAAACCAATAGTAATATGAACTAGGAGCTAAATTACACTGTCAGCTGTTTACCAGTGATGCTAGTACTACCCAGGTTTTTTTAGCAGGCTGTGATGTGGAGCACCTGCGTGTCACTTCCCTAACAAGCAACTCACCAGCTTGTTCTTACTTTATACTCTAGCTTTCCTTGCCCCAAAGCTGCTGTAAAAATCAGCTCAGTGAGATGAGAATCCAGTTCATAAACTTGAAGCTGCTGTACTGTGCTGGCATAATGGGTAACCAGAATCTAGTTCACCAGCATTGTGCACCTGACTGGGTGGCTGTGTGAAAGCCTCCAGGGAGCATGAAGTGCATAGCTGAAGGCTCCCTGATGTTGTTTTTTTCAGTTAAACTTGGAGCTCCAGGAGGTACTGGTGCCTGCTCATCACTCCTTATTTCAGGCTTTGACCATGCCTGGAGAAGAATGAGGGACTTCACCAGAGATGCAGCCTTCAGGAGGTACCTTCTCACCCTGTGGGCCTCAGCTCAATGCATCTGGAAATTAAATGCCCTTGCTTTTAAGAGGAGTGAAAACACATCTGGAAAAGGAAGCAGAACTTTCTTCCTGCCTGATTTACAGAAACGATGTGTTTGTTATTTAACAGGAGAGGGTTTTCATGTTAAAATGTAGTGGAAAAATGCTTCGGTACTCCATGCCAGGGGACAGCCTAGATGAACTGAAAGATTCTCCAGCTCTTGCTGGCCACATCTGTGCTTTCTGCTGTATTCTGAGGCACAGAGTCTCCACTGCAATATTCACAAAAGGGAAGGAAGGAATAAACTTAGATAATCGAAGCATTTTTATAATACTGGAAGGTTGGGTATATTCTATGTATTTTTAAAAATGTGATAAACCGAGAGTGATACAAAAGTTGGGAGCAATGTCTTGCTTCACCCATCATGCATTTTGGCTGCAGTAGCATTTAAGCAATTTTTAAAAAGCCATTCTATAATCTTGTTTGGATAATGGCTACTTCAAAGGAACTTGTGTTCCTCTAATTTGCTGAACCTCATGTACACCAACAGAACAGTAGACAAAGGCATACTTTCCAAGTTTAATCTCACAAAATATCTGTTGCTAACACAGTTCTTAAGAGCTTATTAGAGTGCTGAGCTATAATGGATTAAAGCAATGTCCTGGTTTACCTACAGGTTAACAGACAAAGTGATGAGAAGCTTTTTAGTCAAATTTCATCACAAAGCTGCATTAATTATGGTGTGCCTTAAGATTTTGTTAAGACCCAGGTTAAATTACACATTGTACAAGGAACAGTACATTTTCAAGGTTAAGCAAGATGGAGATGATAGGAATTCTAAGGAGCTTTCAGATTTCAGTGCTTTCCAATGGCAAATTAAATACAGAATCAAGAAATGCTATATAATGTCCATGGGAAGAATGAATTATTTTAAACCATGCACAAGTACTGAAGAGCTGCTAGCTGATTAATGAATGACTCGGGAGAAGACTTGGATGTTGCTGTGTGTTGCTCAGCAAACTTTGTGTGACAGGTCAAAAAAGCCCCAAACAACTAGCATCTATGGGACAGAAAACAGGACTGAACGCATGCCAGAGCATGTGAGTGCTCTCACCTGATGCCATGTTTGGTCCTCAACAACCCGAGAGGTTACTTAAGCTGAGAGGGACTTAAGCTGGAAAGGAAGTCCAGCAGTTCTCTCAATAAAACTGTTCTTAAAACATTTTTTTCCAAGAAGCTGAACTCTAGTTAGGAAGAATATTTTTCTACCCATCTCTACCCTGGTTTTACTTTAATCGGGTTTCTGGCCTGAATACTCTGGAGTACAGCACAGATGTGATTTGGGGCTGGCAATCATCCTGGGACCTTTTAAGTGGTTGTGTTGCTATCACACTGTCGGGGAGGGGTAATTAGGTACTGCGAGACGATATTATAAAAATATTAATATATAATTTATTAATATTAAACAATCGGAACTCGCACCACCCCCTACCACCATTTAATAATAACAATAGTAACAGGCTCTTTGCAACGTTAGGAAACTATATACAGGTTATAACAGGATCTGGAAATAACTGTTAAATATATATATTAACAGAACTCAAACCAAACTGGAAAAGAGAAGGTTTGTGGTCAATGTACCACCTGCGGCCAGTACGCCGCTTGTTCACTAGATGGACCCGAGAAGCAGCTTTCTGCTTATGGCAGAAGGCAATCAATGATTACAAGAGGCTTGGTATTTACTCACAAAAATATCACAGGAAAATAATACCCTAAGCACGTGGCGGGGTTTCCCGTGTTGCCGGGCTGAAAGTTGCCGGAGGCTTTAAAGTTTCTCCAGGCTCCTGAGCACTGGGGAAGAGGAGACAATCTCTGACCTGATCCTGGCTGGCTCTGGAAGCAGGCTCTTACAGGCAGGATGTCTCACTGTATCACGCTGGCGAATGCGTGGAGGCAGCAGGCAGGATGCAAGCAGGCATCTGTAATGGTGGAAGGCACGCACCCCGTGTTCCCTGCTCCTTTATAACACAGCCCAAAGATCAATTGGACCTTTGGACACAAGATAGCCAACCAAATGGCAGTTACCCAAGATTTTGCCATATTGGGTGAAGCCATAGGCTTGCTTTATCCTTTTTTGGGCAGATCACGGGCCCTGCACAAGGCAATCATGTGCCCCCTAGCAACCACAGGTGATGGACAGGCCCCGGACCCCAGACTTAGTGGTGCCAGGTCCTTTGTCCCTTTTCCCGCGGTTGCTCTCTCCCCAAAACAGCAGAAAAACATGTCTGCACAAGCCAGGACATGTACAAGCCCAAGAGGCCTGTTTAGGCCTACCACGACACACACAGAAATCAAGTAGCCCAGAGAGGGATGAGCACAGCTTCGCTGTCTGAGCCTTGACCATATTTTGTTACTTCTGCTCACCTGGTCCCCATCACCTGCTTGGAGAAGAGGCACCCTAGAAGACATGAGGAGATCTGGTGTGTTGCCCCAGCTGAGCCAGGCTTGTCCAAGGGATGCTGATTGATATAGAGCAGTATCAGAATGATAGAGAACTGCTTGAGTGGGCTGACTCTTCTTAAGCTGCAAGAACTGCTCTTGAGCAGTTCTAGGTAGGAGATGCCCAGTACCTGCTTTTTGCTTTCCCTTCTTTCCCTGCCACCTTCAAAGATTAAATAGGAAAGATATGGAACCTTTACTTAGGGGGCCTTAAGCTTCCAAATTTTGGCATAGATGTGCTAGGAAGGAAAAACAAAATCCTTGTGGCAGAGGATCACATGAGATCTACAAAGATAAGTTACCTGTGGTGGTCAGGAATCTTTCCCCTATCTGGGGATAAAGGGCTAAAAAAGAGAGTAACTCTGTAGTTGCAAAGGCAGTGAGAAGACCCCCACCTTGCTACTTGCTGAAGCTTCTTCACTGCTGCCAGAGATTTGGTTCAGGCATTTTGCTGGCTCTGGAAGCACAGCTCAGGGGCCCTGTGGATCCTGGCAAAGGCAGCACCTTTTCAAGGTGCCCAGTTCAGCCAGCAGTCACTTTGGACTTCAGCAGTTGCCAAGGTGTGTCTGTGCTGATGGTTAACTCTTGGTGAAGTGTTTTGGCTCTGCTTTTATAAGCTGTAGATGAAGAAGAATTGTATGTGATTTCACTAAGCAGACAGAGCTTTTTGGTATCCTTGCACAGTGACAGTTTTCCTGAGGTGTCTGGATTGCACACTGCATCCTGACCTGGGAGGGCCTGTGGATGCACATGTGTGCTGCAGACTTCTGCTTGGCTTTCATTATTTGACATGAGTGTCCAACAACTTCACTGCTTTCTGTGAGCCTGCAGAGCTTTCTCCTGAAACAGGAGAGAAAATGCAAGAGGAGAGGTCTGCCTTTACCTTCATCTGCTTGTGCTGAGGATGGTTATTTCAGGAGGGAAGCAGGCACTTTTGCAATGTCGACTGCCAGGACCAGCAATGAGGTGGCACTGGAGCTGTGAACCAGGAGCTGAACCTCCTAAACACTCGTTTGGTAACTCTCTCATGAGTCAAGCCAGTCATCCCAGCAGTCTGTAGAGGGTGGTAAAACCTAGGCTAGATGGATTAATGCAAGCTACAGGAAGGCTCCCTTCTTTCTGGGCTTGAAAAGCAGCAGTGAGATTTGAGCAGAGTGCAGGCTGACAGCAATTGCTCACAGTTTACCTTGATCATACATTTGTGATAAATTAAAGCCTACTGCATCAGGAATAACTATTTGGTCTGCTCATAGTCAGCTATGCTTGGAGGTAACTGTTCCTGTCTAGGCAAAACCTAGAGCTGATGTACTTTGTTGAGTCAGCCAGGGTAAAGCCTCCAACATGAGAAGGCAAAGCAGTGTGCTGCCAAGAGAAAAGCCTGGGCTGCACATCACTGTGCATAGCAGGGCACTGCTCAATGCTGGCCTGTGCCTGAGAGCATCCCAAGAGGAAAACACTTCCTGGGTTGCAAAGAGAGCATGTGAGAGTGGTGAGAAGTGTTCTGGGCCTGCCTGCTCAGTGACTGTTTGTGTCTCCAGCTGCAGACAGTACATGCAACTCTTCAGTGCATAACAGCTCCTGAAAAAGCTCTTGCTTAAAAGTTTCATTGTAGAAAAGGAGAAGAAGGAAAGATCGGATTATGATGTGATTCACATACATTCCTCCTTGAGTAGGAGGAGGAAGGAGCAGCCAAATACCTAAGGCTTTCACCATTCCTTCCAGGTGACTAAGCAGCAATTTTATTTTTAACAAAAGCTAATGCTAGGGAAGTGAATAGAGCTGATGATACATCTGAGAGTGCTTGTGTCACTGCCTGCACTGTGAAAATCTGCTTAGGCTTTGAGAGATGCATTGCATTGCCTTGTATTGATTTTTCTACTTCGGGTTGAGTGTGCTTGTTAGCTTTCTTCCCTGTGACAGATTAGGTCATCTCTGCTGAAGGTCACTGATGGGTTTTCAGCTTCTTTTTCATTACTGGAGGTTGGGGCTTTGGCTTCCCTGTCTGTGCTGGCTTTGGCCAGCAGAGGGTACCAAATGAAAGGTTAATACTGGAAAGGTTTCTTTTTGCTGTCAGGCTGAGCTCGAAGTTGAGGGTAAATGCTGCACTTCTGATAACGGAGGCCTATAACAGACAGAAAACAATTAGAAACACTTATATCCTCAAACTGCCTTTCTATGCAAATTTGCTTTGGTTATGATTAAGACATTTGAATTTAAAACTTGCCAGTCATGGAAATGATTGCCGCTTTTATTCAGCATTCAGTTAGCAATGTGTGTTGTTTTACATCCCTGATAGCATCTTTTATAGACATGAATAAATGCTAATAATTATTTTCTTAGTAAAAACGAAGCCATAGAAGTAGTCATGAAGTGATTTAATTACTTTTAAAAAAAGAATCTACTTTGAATAATGTATATCTGAAGCTAGTGCTTGAAAGCATCAAAATAAAGTGCTTATCTTCTAAGATTAACATGCAGTTGTCACCCAGCATTTTTATTCTCATGCCACTTCACTTTCTCTTATGTCACAGCTAGTATAATCCATCTCTCATGGCCAGATGATGCCTGCCGTGCAATAGCAGAGGTACTAGACCCCATTGCTCCACTGTTTTTCAGACAGAAGTTTTGCACAACCTTGGATAAAGCTCATGCTCTGCCTTCCCTAGCTGATTGCTGCTTATTTGTGTCAGCCCTGAACATGGCCTTGCTGTGTTAGTCACTGTTCCAACATGTAAATGCCTCAGAGATCCCTGTCTGGGAGGACAGCAGGCTGATGCTGCTGAGCTCTTGGAGCTGGTCCCTGCATGGAGCGTATGGCACATTTGCGTTACTAGCTGGAGCAGGCTGCAGCCCTCACCAGGCTTTTGTAGCAGGGAGATCTCCACCTACTCTGCTGTCCCAGATCTGAGCATAGATGTACCAGCCAGCTGATATGACACCTATGAATTGTGTGTTATGCACAGTATGGATAACTAGTAAGCTTGTGCAGCCTCTGAACTGTTACCACAGCCCATGGGCTGCCCTTAAGGCAGGCTGCTGGAATGCTCTGCCACCAGTGCTGTGTTCCCTTTGAGCACCAAGCAGCAAACAGCTTGGATGGCATTTGGAGCAGTGTGACAGCCAGGGCTGAATGCAAGGCTGCAAGCAGCAAATCTGCTCCTTTTGGCTCATTCTGTGGCATCCCCATGGATTTCAGTTTCTTACCCTCTGCAAAACAAGGTTAATACTTCAATATTTCACTGCAGAGTTGTGACCTGCATTCGTGCTTCCAAGAAAATATATTACTACTATTTTCTTAATTTCTCCAGTCTAAACTTGTGTTCCCATCTGGGAGGAACTACATGTGGAAAACTGAAATACAGCTGTTATCAGGAAAAAATAAGACTTTCAGAATACTTTGTTAGAAAAAGCAGGTTAAGAAGAAATAACGGTGGCATTTTTCAGGTTGAATTCTAAAATGATTTTATGTTGCATCTGGGAAATACTCTTCCATCTAGTGTTAGAATGATATTTTGTAGGCATCTTTCATACATCAATGTGTCTATCCTTTCATCTTCACATTTTGTAGTAGTAGTAAAAGTATCCATCAAGCCTTTATCCAGAAATGCAATTTAAGATTGAAATCCAACGTACAGAAATGCAGAAGAGAGGTTGAAAGCCCAGATGGACCCTTTCACTTCTCATAGGACTTGTAATACTACCTCTCTATTGCATATTCCTTGTCAAGCAATGTACTATCAATAGAGTTCTGAGAGTGTTAAATTATGGATGTGTGCCTGCATCTGCAGAAATGTCCTAGGAGGTGGGGGGGAAAAGCAAGTGCTGTAGGCATTTGCTGAGCCTCAGTACTCTGCACTTTCACCCTTTAAGCTGCAACCAAATGTGGGAAATTACAATCCTTAAGGAATTTGTTTCAGAAAGTGATGAGGGAGTGAAAGAGGTGTTATCATGGAAACTGGAACTCAACCCTGACAATGTGCACAGTGCTTCTGCTAGCTGGTAGCACAAAATGTGGAAGAATGTTCTTTGGAACCCCACCCACGCTCTGTGCCTGCTTCTCCAGTTTCTGCTGTTTTCCTGTTTACTGCTGTGTTGTGATTGCTGTCTGTCTGGAGTCCCTTTCTTTCGAGATTGACCATGGCACTCTGTTTTCTCTTCAGTAAAACTCCCCATGCTGCTGAAGCCTCTCAGACCCCTCAGAGCCCATATCAAGCATGCCCTGTTCACCATTCTGGGCCTGTCAGCTGCCTTCCACAATCATCCGTATGTTTGTCCTTCTAAAACCTCTCATTTGCTTGCTGTGACACTGTCATTGTCTAGCCCTTTGTCTGCCCTTCGGCGATGTCTACTGGAAGATCTTCCTCTAATGATCTGAGAGGCTGCTGGAAAGGTCACAGGAGTTTTGATCCCATTTTCTTCTTCCTCTACAGCTTGGCTGCAGGAAATCTTGTATGTAAAGCTCCAGGGAATCACTGACTTTATGAACACTTCAGCATCCTTTTCCTGTTATCCCCTCCCTCCAAATGAAAGCCTTGGCCAGCCTTGCTGCTACCTTGTCTGTGTCAAACTTAGCACAGCTTCTCAGCTTTTTCTTTCTAACTACTGCAGGTCTGCAGGTATCACCACTGTCCTGCTGAGACTCAGGGTGATATCCACTGTGTGGATATCATCTAGACCTCTGTAAATCAAATGTCCTTATGTTCAAAAGGGGTCTATATTTCAGAAGCTGACCTTCAACAACAGCTTTAAATAATACAGTCCTTCCTTTCTATCTGTGCTAAACCTCCTACTCAGGCTGCAATCCCTTTTCATCTCTGTTGCTGTAGTACGTTCCTTTTCAACCTCAGCAAAACTTCCCACATAGTCACGGTATGCTGAGGCAAGGAATTTGTCTTGGGTTAAATTCGTTTTCAGTTTCCTATCTTTCACCCCCTTCTGTTCTAGAATATGAGATTTATTGATCTCCCTGCTTGTTTATACAGCCTAGCGCCTCCTTGGCAGTGAGATGTCAAACCTTGCTTCTGACAAGCCCACAACAGCTTTCACCATCCTTTTGGCTGCAAAGGTCTCATTATGTTTTATATCAGTACAACAAATTTCTTGAATTCCTCAGGGCTTTCCATAACAAATACTAGTAAAAATGATACTAAAAATAAGTTGAATCTCTTCCAAACTGCCTTCTGTCCTCAACAACACACAAAGGTTTAAGAACTAGAGAATACTGTTGGCATGTTGAAATTGCTGCCTGTCGGAATGACCAATGCTCTTTCATTTGGTTTCTACTCCTGTGCCACATCTTGTTTTGTACTAGATTTAAGCCTCTGGAAGACAGAAAAGGCTTAGTGTATTTTGGCTGCATTATACCTCCTTCTAATTGATAGCTAGAAAACACAAGAGTAATGGACGAGATGAACCTAACAACTATTTATAAAATGGGCCTATAAACAAGAAAAGAGGAATTTACCATATAAACTTCTAAAGCCATAACTGCCTTTCCTTGTTTACAGCTTAACCTCCCTGGATATACTGCATCAAGGTATGAACTGGGAAGATTATATACACCAGAGTGCATCACTGCTTGGGATAGAACAGCCCTGTGCTTGAAAGGTGAGTTAACAAAATGAAAAGTAAAACCAGAGTGCTTGCTTTAGAGAACAGCACCACTATGCCATGTTCTGACTCTGAAAATAAGATGCTTACCTTGTGTATAAATCCTTTGGCAAAGCTGGGGCCTTAAGTCAGAGTGATGTTTAGTGACTGAGAGAGTTGGGGCTCTTCAGCCTGGAGAAGAGAAGGCTTCGAGGAGACCTTAGAGTAGCCTTCCAGTATCTGAAGGGGGCCTACAGGAAGGCTGAGGAGGGACTATTTATAAGATCTTGCAATGACAGGACAAGGGGCAATGGGTTTAAACTGGCAGAGGGGAGATTTAGACTAGATGTTAGGAGGAAGTTCTTTCCAGTGAGGGTGGTAAGGTAGTGGAACAGGTTGCCCAGGGAGGTTGTGGCTGCTCCCTCTCTGGAGGTGTTCAAGGCCAGGTTGGATGAGGCCTTGAGTAAGCTGTGCTAGTGGGAGGTGTTCCTGCCTATGGCAGGGGTTTGGAACTAGATGATCCTTGAGGTCTCCTTCCAACCTTACCATTCTATTCTATGACTACTTAACAGTACTGCTGTATTATGTATTAGACTGGATCTTAGGAAGAAGTTCTTCAGTACGAGTGTGGTGAGACTCTGGAATAGGCTGCCCAGGAAGGTTGTGGATGCCTCCTCCCTGGAGGTGTTCAAGACCAGACTGGATGGGGCCTTGAGCAGCCGAGTCTGAGAGGCATCCCTGCCTGTGTTGGAGTAGATCTCTAAGGTCTTTTCCACCCTGAGCCACTCAAGGATTCTATGAAGTTGTGTTATACCTCCTTGTGATGGTTTGGGAGTTCCCCGCCACTCCACTCTTTGTAAAATCACCCAGACTAGACTCAGCCAGCTGGAAGTTAAGGAATGAAGCTCTATTTACAGCTCAGCACAATATACAAGCAGATATATACAAAATATACAGGAATATTTACAGAAATATACAAGTTAAAGGTGATACAGAAACACAACACCCCTCCCAGAAATCAGAGTCCCCAGGAGGGACTTCCAACCACCCTTCCACCTTCTCCCCACCCCTATACCTTACCCCAAGGTTTTGCTTACGTGCAAGGTGAATTTGGAGGATCGGCCAAGGGGGTTAGAAGTAGAGTGGTTAGTGAGGTTACTTGGCAGAGAGGAGGAAGCCAGAAGCTAGACAGCCCAAGTGTGTCTGCAAGCCTGAGTGACTGTGTTATCTATGTTTTGAGTACTTATTCTTATCCATCTCAGCAAGCTTATAAGTGAAGTAGAGATCACCATTGTTTTCCTTTCACAGCCTATAATACAATTTTCTCTATTAAAATATTCCAATTAGCCTCAAACCAGCACACTCCTTGAGGAATTGCACTGTTCTCTAGAATGACTCTTGAATTTCCTAGATTTATTTGCTTC
Source organism: Ramphastos sulfuratus (assembly GCA_013399055.1). NCBI lineage: Eukaryota > Metazoa > Chordata > Aves > Piciformes > Ramphastidae > Ramphastos > Ramphastos sulfuratus. The sequence goes on along the minus strand of WBNM01032845.1, from coordinate 55,356 downwards.
TTCCAGAGGTTTCTCCAAAGATCTCTGCAAAACTCAAATCATTAAGTGCACATTAGGAGCTTCAATAGTTTTGAAAACTGGTTGAAAATCTGTTTTCTCTCAGTTAATTGTGCTAAGTGTTTGCTGCTGCTCTTGAATGCTTAGCATGCTGAGCAGGTTAGATGGTTCTTCAATTTCCAGATTTTTCAGTCTTACACAGCACTGAAGACATGTGATTGTCTCTAAAATCAGTAAGAGCTGTGAGTGCAATTCTGTGTAATGCCCTGAAAGTGCAATAGTAGCTATCATTTAATACCTCAATGATATTTTTCTGCCTTTGATTCTTGGGAGCAGATGTAGGTTAATTAAACTATAAACTGAGCTTGCAGAAAGTGATTATCATCATTATTTATGCATTCAGGATTAATCAGGCTACTGAAAATGCATTCTCTCTATACTGCAAAAGGAATGTCTGTGTATCTGTACATTTGGGAAGCAGCAACATGAAGCGATGCCTACAGTCTGCCATCAATCTTAACAGCTGTGCACTTATTCCTATGTGTAGTATAATACACTAATGTACAAAATAATGAGTCATTGTAAAGCACTCTGAGGACCATGGTATATGCCTGGTGTGTTAGCAAAGTTCAGCTTGCAACGCTAGAAGCTTTCATGTGCCGGGAACACAGGATAGAGAGTGCCACATGGTTACAAGACAGCCCCACAACCAATCCTGCTGCTCCAGACTTGGTGTTTTGTTTTTTTTTTTCAGTTTGGACTAGACTTTGCAGCTAGTCTACTATCTGAGGACGTGGAGCTGAAGCTGCTGTCCTGCTCTCATTAGAATCGACCCAAATGGTATCAGACATCAATTAGTGAGTTTTGCTTCAGTTGTGAATTCCAATCCTGGGCTAAAATGGAGCAGCTTAGTGTGATGAGATCCATAAAACATCTATCCCATGCACTGCAAAACACTTCAATAGCTTAAAGGGCTTTGCAGTGGTAATTAGAGCTCACAACTGCACCACGTGTGGGAAGAATGCTTGCTCTAAGCAGGTGCTCATGTCTCCAGTCACGCCTGCAGTCTGGGAGAGAGGCTTCACCCATTAGAACTGGTTTGAGAATACAAACCCATTTAGCCAGCTGCTAAGGCCTCTAGTTACTTCTATTTCCCATCTGGACAGGATTTGAACCAGTGACATAAGAGTAAAAGGCTTGCTATCCTGTTGCAAATCCCCTGAAACTTGTGTTTCACTATCTCTCCTTACTGGCAAAGCTTTAACAGCAACCTGAGTCATCCTCTCTGGATGGGGAAGCCTTACCAATCTGGCCTTACAATTCAAGCAGTTTTACAAATAAGTTACCATTCCAGACAATCAGCCATGTTTCTAAAAATGTCTGTCTTGAACATCTGGGCAGGGATTAGCCTAGAGGTCTCTTTCAGTCTAATTGGATAATTGCCCAATACAGTAAAGGCAGCTAAGAATGTGTATGTGTGTGTGTGTCCCATTTGTCACATTATTTGCATGTATTTGGGTAACGTAATTAGCATAACGCCCTAAGTAGCTGTTGATGCTAATTACAAGATTGCATCTGGAAATACTTAAAACATCTATTTTCAATTTGAAAAACACAATCAATGTTTTAGAGCAATAGATAAATCTTCATTTTTCAGCTCTGAGAATGCATGAACAGCCCCTTGGGATGATTCCATTTGAAGAAGTTTCCGTAGTTCATGCCTCAACCTTTGATTGCAAGGAATTATTAAATACTCTGAAATAGCGCTAATTCAGCAGACAGTGGAAATAAAACCCCCTGCCCCCAGCATATTTTAATTTTTCTCACATAAAATTCCTCATCTTGGAATGCATCTTTTGTATAATGAGGGTAACTAATTCCTGTATTGAAGGTGGTGTGTCAGGCGCATTGCAGACTCTGTCCTCTTAAAGTACTACTTAACACCCCTGTTTATACATGCAATAAAATTCTATTAAGAGTGCAGGCTTTTAAGCAGCTCCCTTCATTAGGAAGAAATAGCATTTTTTCCACAATAATCACTTCTACACTTTACATCTATTCTTTTCTGTACACCTCATTAGGAAACTCTCAAAACCGATTCACATATATTTGGGTATCCAATAAACTGTTTTGAGTCTTACTTAACAAAACCAAAAACAATTTATGAAAGGCATAGGAAATGGCAGTGTAAATTATATTTAGCAAATGTTTTTCTTACGCCTGACAGATTTTATTTAACAGAAAGGAAAGCAAACAATTCTAAATGCCATCTATTTGTTTTGTGGATGGAATATTTTGCTTATTGTTTTTAATAAGTGCTAGAAGTAATATTTTGCTTTTTACTTTGCTAGTGTAATGCTAAAGACTCTGTAAACCAGTTTGTGCTGGAGTTGTAGTAGCTTCCAAAATAGCAAGTCAAGGTCCCTTTCCATCAAACCCTAATTCTGGCACTAACTGTATTTTTATGAGGCAGCAGCTGGGGGACCTTGGCTTCTGTAGTGAAAGCACCACCCTGTCTTGCAGTGATGCTTCAACCTCTGGTTCACTGTTTTCTGCCTCGGGATCACACACTGCACAAGCATCTATCAAATACTGTGTTTAGCAGAATCAGACAGTGGGTTGATGACCCACACTGTGATTTCTGTGATGGGATTGCTTATTTCACCAAAGTCAGAAGTTCCACAAACTGCAGAAATGTGCCAAACCACTGTGGCCTACAGGTGGCTAAGGCAGTAGAAGTCTGCCTGAGAATGGAGACTTGGATCTGCTCTTAAAACAATGGGAAAGTGTAAATGTGGGGAAGTCTTGCCTGTAACAGTATCTTTTTGAAGTATTCCTGTGGATGCTTAGGAACTGTGCTAAATGTTCAGCAAAATAACTGTTGGGGTATTTATTAATTTAATGGTCTGGATAATCTCCATACTGGGATAAGTATGCAGGTCAGATTGCCTTAGATCAGACCCCGTCAGAGACCCAGGGACACTTAATATGCACACAAGAGGAAGCTGTAGCAGGTCTCCTGGTGATTTAACTTGGTTTTTATGTGGTTAGAGGCACTTCAATTAGGAAACAATTGCTTTCCCCAGAAGGAACAGTACAAGATTTTTACAGGGGTTAAAGCCCATAGGCCTGTATATAGCTGAGAGATAAGAGTGAGCAGCTTCTATTTATGTCATGCAGCTGTTGAAATGAGCACATTGCTGGCTGGAGGCATCAGCACAGCTGCTTTAAGGAGCTTTTTGAATCTGAAGCTTTGCTGTTTACTGCTGCCCTTTTATTCCTTCTCAAAACACAGACAGAAAAATCATGTTTATTCTCACAGAATAAATACCTGTTCCACTCTTTTTTCCCTGTTCCTACGAAAAAGAATGTGCTTGCTTCTGAAAAGCAATGCAAGAAATCAAATAATAAGCATAAGATTTAACCCAGTTTTCCAGAGCCTAGACAAAGCAACCACCATGTGTGCAGGCAGAGGTCAAGCCCCATTCTCATGCTTCAGGGTAGGAAGCCAATACTCAGACACCATATTGACTTACGCAGCACCCTGTACCATGCTCTATTAATATCTTTCCCCCACATCAGCCAGAACCCCTTACAGAAGAGCCTTAGGCTGAGAGCAGACCAACTGAGATGGTGCTGCAGCCGAAATCAGCCTTCAAAGCACCCAGTAGTGCCCGTTAGGAATTGGTCCTCTTTGTCCTTCAAGGACAGTTAACTTCCTTGCTGTCAACTACTCCATATGTTAGGATTGCTGCCTTTGTTTTTGTTTTTGGTTTTGGTTTTTGTTTGGTTTTTTTTCTGTTGCTTTTTTTTGTTTGTTTGGGGTTTTTTGGGGTTTTTTTTTTGTTTTGTTTTTTTTTTTTTTGTTTAATGGCTTGCACTTGTTGATCTAGTACTGGATAGAGGATTTGGAAACAGCACTAAAACTGTCCTGTGTGGAAGGCATCCTAGAGCTGCAACCAAGGCACTGAGCGTCTCTGACCCTGGCCTCAGCAAGGCAGGGAGGAAGATGGAGGAGGGAAGGGGGAGGTCATTACATGGAAATGCTGCTGTTCTTTATCCCCTCAGTGTATATAAAAAGCAGAGTTGATGCAGAAATGCCTCAGGCTGGTTCCAGTTTGTTCTGGCAATGCAGAATCTGGATTATGATCATATTTGAAAAAACAGCTTCAAAGAACAAAAGTTTTACATGGCAACTTCTTTTCCTTGCTCCTTTCCCCATGTGGAACCTGGAGAACTGGGATCTTGCACGCTGATTTCCTGCTGTTTTTGATACACACACACAAAACACTGTAGCTCATCCCAGGCATGCAAGAAAAAGAGAACAAAAGACATTTCAATTATCTACAAAACTCAATAGAATAATTAAATCTCATGCTACTGAGACAAAGTATGAATAAAAAAACTGTAGGCTGTTGCCTGTACTCTACATTTATATTAAATTGTGAAATTATTAAGTGAAGCATATCAGTTTGTTAAATTATTTTCTTAAGCTATCTATGTACAGTGTGAATTCAAAGCAAACAACTGACTACTTAGGAACCAGAAACAATGCAGTTCCTGTATGAGCTTGTGAAAAGAGCTAGTCTTCATTTTAATTTTAGGCATGAGCCTGGAAACACCATAAAGCCTAAATTGAATAGTATATAATGAGTAATTTCAGTCACACTGCAACTTTATCTAACATTGAGGAACTGTTTAAATATCTTTCCAGAGATGTACACCTCATTCTTTCTTGAAAATAGCAATGCTTTAATGAAAGCCCTGATTGAGAATTGAAAAAAGGACTCACAAATTAATTGATATTTTTTTCATGTTAATTCAAATCAAACTTGACTATGAAAAAAGCCTCCACAACTTCAAAGGCACTACTCCAGTGGGGATCTTCTGCTGACTTCAGGAGCCATGGGTGGGGCTTGTAATTATAGCTGAGCTATGAGAAATGAATGAAGAAAGACAAGTAATAACGGAGTACGTCAGTGTGTATGTCTCAATGAGTAGGTTTCTTGAGAGTAATGCGGAAATGGGGTCCAGATGTTCTCTGTGTGCAGTGGCTGCATGGCCACTTTCACAAATTTCTCAGCACAAGGGCTGCATGAGGCTGGTATGTTTGGCTCTCCACTGGGCCACATAGCAGCTTTGAGCACAAGTAAGAAGTGCCGTTAGTTATCCATGGTCATAAAGACTGCAATAAAGGCTGCCTGTGTGTAAGCAGGAAAGGTCTGGATGCAATGGGATGTGTTTATCTTCCATCTCTAGGTACTGCCATGAATGGGTTATGAGCTGGGAAGAAGCAGAGGTGGATTAGGGGGATGCACATGCCAAGAAGAATCTGTGGCATGGGGTACTTTAAGACTTTTTTTTTTTTAAATTCACCTAATTAGGAAGGATTATACTGGTTAGTATTTCTGAGCTAGAACTTACATGATCTACTTCAGACTATTCTACAGCTTGAGATAGTTACAAAAGGAAGAAAATGGCTATTCTGGACAGAAAAAACTCCTAAACTGTAATTACAGCATCGCCATTTAGATACGGCAATTTAGCTACAAATGTAATTGTGGTAACTTAAAAGCAGATGCACAGCATACTCTGTTCAATGTGCTAGCTGACAAAACTCGGGTTTTCTTGCCTCCTGGATTTTTTTCTTCCCATTTACTCAGGGTCCATATTCAATATACACCCAACTCTTGGGGCTACTGAGGAGCAACTGCCCTCAGTCTTTCTTTAGATGGCCATGAGGAAACTTCAGCAACCTCTCTGTGATCTTCCTGAATGTGGTACCTTAGAAAGGAAACTCCCCATAGCAAGATGAAGAAAGAAATAGATACAATATTCTGAAGTGAGATTAGACTTCCAGCACAAGAAACCTGCTTGCATGTGGCTTGGAAGTTGCCAAACTGTTAACTAAGACCAAAAAATAAAAATGAACACCCCTTGCTATTTGGCTGTGACATGCACATTCAGTGCAGCTGGCCAGGTCCTTGGAGGGTGGCAGTGTCCTTGCCTGTCTGCAGCCTGTCTTGTGAGTGCTCTCGTTTGAGGCCAAGGAGATTTGTAGATGCCACAGGATAAAGGTTTTGAAAAAATTGTTATTACTGTTCTGTTTGTTTTAATTACTACCATAAGTAAGAGCTGAAAGCCTGAGAGATTAACTCATTGATACAAGTTTAGGTAGCTTCTCAAAATCTCAAGCTCTTTATATACAACAGGCAAAAATCAGACTGAAAAAGAGAAGTTGGTTTATGAATTGGATCGGGCAGGATTTTGAGCTGAATGCAGTCCATCCAGACTGCAGCTGGGAAAGCTGTGAGAGACAGAAGAGGCGGGGGGGCAATAAAATAGGTTTGATTAATTTCCCATCAAGTTCCCTTAACCGTTGTCCCTTGTATTAAACATAAGGAAAATTCTGTAGAGTTTGCAACTTAAACTTGTGCATCACTTGTGTGGTAAACATTTTGTTTATTGATGCAGAATATGCTGGATGCCCTTGCATAGGTCCATCTCAGTCTCATAAGCACATTAAAATGTATTTTAGGCACCTCTCTTCAGTGTTCAGATACCTGGAATATTCCTCTCTGATCCCTCAGGGTATGACTGCCTCATTGTGCAGTGTCATCCTGTGAGCATCATTCTGCTGTATCACTGTGGGCAAATCAATTCCCTGGCCTGTTCAGTTAACCCACGTGGCTCTGATCCCAGCTCTTCTTCAGCACACGGAGAGTTATTCCTGCTCTTGTGACAGTACAGGACGAGCTTTCTGCTGGTGAACTACGCATAGGCAGCAGGCAGAGCTGGATGGTGGGGCACAGCATATGGGATCAGTCTTTCCATTAGTTCATATGTAAAATGCTGTTGTCCCATGGAAGTAAGGCGTATAATGCCAATGAGATTTATGATATGTGATTAACTGAGTATAGGTCAAATACTGTTTTAAATCATAGGATAATTATCCTGTGAACCTGAATGTACTTCCTTAAGGCACATGTAATAGAACTGGGTGTTTGTGTAGCTCCTGGTTAAGCACAGATTCTCATTTTTTTTAAATCTCAGAGAAACCACAAAATAAAGTATCATAACATTCAAGTCCCCAGCTCAGCTGGATTTTGGTTGTGTAAGAAGCAAAGAGGCATCATTAACTTTTGGCCTGAAGTTGTGTCGTGGGATCACAGAATCATAGAATCAACCAGGTTGGAAGAGACCTCCATGATCATCCAGTCCAACCTACCACCCAGCTCTATCCAATCAACTAGACCATGGCACTAAGTGCCCCATCCAGTCTTTTCTTGAACACCTCCAGGGACAGCGACTCCACCACCTCCCTGGGCAGCCCATTCCAATGGCAAATCACTCTCTCTGTGAAGAACTTCCTCCTAATTTCCAGCCTATACCTCCCCTGGCACAACTTGAGACTGTGTCCCCTCGTTCTGTAATGTCATAATGATATGTCTGATCACACTTTTCCATTTAGCAGGCTCATCCTGTAGAAGAGCACTGGCTCCAGGGACTGATCAGTTCAGATGGGGCAAGGTTGTCACACATACAATTTTGTGTATACCAAAAGAGTTGGTGGGGTCCTGATCCTAATTCTACAGATCCAGGTCCTGTCAGGGGTACTTTGGATAGCCTTTCCCACTAATCCCCCCCAAACCAGGTAAATGACTTTCACAATCCTTTCAAGACCAGTTTTCTGTGGAGGTGTAGATCTGTACTTCTGTTGTGTACTCAAGACTCCATGTGCTTTCTCATAAGGTCTCCCCTCTTAACACCTCCTGTAACCTTCCTGTAAGCAGACAGAATAATGAAATACTTGCATTAATGGACTATTACAGCCATTCCATACCTATGCTGATCAGTCAAAAACTTGCTAACAGTGTATGATATTTGGGACCCAAAGCAGGCTAGCCCATGAAACAAGAAGGCTAGAATGGATCTTTTTAGCCATCCCGCCTCCTTTCCTGGTACTGCAGGTAACCATGTTGTATACTCCTCCTGAAGCAATATAGCTCTGCAGATAGCCAGCACATAATCTTGCTTTCCTGTCTGCAGAGCAGTTGTCATCTATTCTTTGTGCTAATTCCAGATTAGAAAGAAAATAGTACACTAAGCTATTAGAAAGCAACTTGTCATTTTGATAATTAATATTAATGGGACACTGATGTTCCTGCTGTCATTTGGTTGGGTGACCCAGTAGATCCTCAGGCCAGCTGACAATGGGTAGCTGGATGATACCGATCTAACAGCCCTACTATAGAAATTAATCCCCGCTGCATCTCTTCTTCGAAAATTTGGTATGGAATCTGTCACTACAGATATTCACAGAATCTTAGAATGTCTTAGGCTGGAACCTATTCCAGAGTCTCTAGTCAGTACCACCTTCGTACTGAAGAACTTCTTCCTAAGATCCAGTCTAAACCTACTCTCCCTCAGCTTAAAACCATTCCCCCTTCCCTGTTGCTAGATGCCCTTATGAAATGTCCCTCTCCAGCCTTCCTGTAGAATCCCTTCAGGTATTGGAAGCCAGCTCTAAGTTGCCTCTGGAGTCTTCTCTTCTCTAGACTGAACAACCCCAGCTCCCTCATCCTATCCTCATAGCAGAGGTGTTTCAGTGCTTGGGTCACCTTTGTGGCCCTCTTCTGGACTCAATCCAACAGCTCTGTGTCCTTCTTATGATGGGGATATCAGAACTGGAAGCAGTATTTGAGGTGGGGTCTCACAACAGCAGAGTAAATTTTCAGTTGTTCTGCATCAGTTTATGCTGACAAATCCTCTGGGGTTTGTTGCTGCATCTGTATTTTATTGGTAGATCACTGATTGCCAATGGAGAAATCCAGAAAGATGCTCCAGAAGCAAATAACTTAATCTGGAAATTAGAGCTTCTTGTCCAAAGCTACCCATACAAATTTGACTGGAAAATATCTTGCGTGTAAAGCCAAACTTCTCTAAGGCTTTGCTTTGAGAAGCAGAGACATCTAGACTAGACATGTAAAGCTAAAAGCATCTCTTTTCACATTTATGCTGCACATAAAGCAAGCACAGATACAGATAGCTGAAAGAACATAACAATTTAGTCAGCCACTGGTATAATTGCGGGACAATGCATAGCAGTTAGTCTCCAGAGAGCAGATCTTTCAGACAGCATGACTAGGTGTTATGGAAGGCCAATATAGGCCTAATACGTGTCCTGGCTGGTCCAGGTATGATCCCATGATCCCCTTCTGCCTCTGCTGAAATGGGGAGTAGCGTGGGAAAGAAGACAAAAGGTCTGGAGCCACCAAGTCTACTTTGCAGTGGTAAACAGGGTACATACACTTGTTTATGCATGGCCTGTGTTTTCCCAAATATGGGTAAAGCAAGCCCTGGCTTCACCTAATATGGTTAGTTTGGGCAAAGTGCCATTCTGATTGGCACTTCGTGGCCAGTGCCATTCTCTGTGGCCAAATGGAGCCATCGCATTAAGGCAATTAATATATATAAGCACAGTTGAAAAACAACAGAGCTCTGCTCTGTGATCGTGCTCTGCTCTGCCTCATTCTGCTCTGCCTTGCCATGCTCTAGACCAGCTTTGCTGTGCAACAAGCTTTGATGCTTCAAGCTTGTCCACCTGGAAACTTTGCAATGCCTCAGTTTACAAGGGAGAGGCATTAAGTGCCTCTGTGCTGTAGGCAAGAATTGGCCACCAGCAAGACATTATGTCTGTCTGCACATCTGCAAGCCTCCATGAGAAGTCTGGAGCCCTGGAAAGGACACAGTCTGCCCAAGAAGGAATCAAGACCAGGTCAGAGACCATCCAACCCCCAGCATCCTGATAGAGCCCTGGGGAAAACTTCAAAAGCCTTCAACGGGTACCAAACCACCGACAGCAACCCTTCCAAGTGTTTTGGGTACTATCTGGGACTATAATGCAGCTTTGGGAGTCTGGAGATACTAGGACACAGAGCTGTTGGAGTGAGTCCAAAGGAGGGCCACAAGATGATCCAAACAGTGGAGCACCTCTGCTATGAGGACAGGCTGAGGGAGCTGGGGTTTTTCAGTCTAGAGAAGACTCCAGGGGCAACTTAGAGCTGCCTCCCAATACCTGAAGGGATTCTACAGGAAGGCTGGAGAGGGACATTTCATAAGGGCATCTAGCAACAGGACAAGGGGGAATGGTTTTAAGCTGAGGGAGAGTAGGTTTAGATTGGATCTTAGGAAAAAGTTCTTCAGTTTGAGGGTGGCAGGACACCAGAATAGACTGCCCAGGGAGGTTGTGGATGCCTCCTCCCTGAGGGTGTGTAAGGCCAGGTTGGATGAGGCCTTAAGTCTAGTTGAGAGACTTCCCTGCCCATAGTGGGGATGTTTGAGTAGATGATCTCTAAGGTCCCTTCCAACCTAAGCCATTCTATGATATGATTATTTCTAGCAATTTTGATTTGGTTTTCTTAGTTCCTGAGCTTTTTTTCCACACATGGTTGTGGTGGGTTAGGAACTTCCCGCCCCCACCTCCCTCCACTGAAATTTACCAGACTAGCTCAGATGGCTTGGAAGTAAGATAAAGCTATACTTACAGCAAAGCAAAATTTACAAGCATGTATTTATAATATATTTACAAGTATTTACAAATATATATAAATTAGAAATAATACAGAAATCCAAACTCCCTCCTGGACAAAGGAACCTGCCCTCAAAACTACCCTCTCTTTCTCCCTCTACTTTGCCAGACAGGCAAACAACAACAACCAGCAAAGCTTATGTTGTTATTTGTTAGTGGAAAAACTAGAGTGAAGTGAAGGAGAAGCATCACAGAATAGAGTGGGACAATTTTTTTATGTTTTGGCTTTTAATCCCTTTCAACAAACCAATGGATGATACAGACTTCATATTTTTTTTCTTTTCACAATCAATAATCTAATTCCTCTCATTAAAATATTCCAATTCGCCTCAAACCAGCACAATCATTTTTTCTAAAGTGGCTGTTAGTAAGTTGTGCATGAAAACAAGAAGAAAAGCACAAAGAGAAAACATTGTAAAGCAGTAAGGTGTACTGAACATGTACAGGTTTAGGGGAGAACAGCAAATCTGTTCTCCCTCAAACTTTGTAAACCTGCTGTTGCCCTCTTTCTTTTTTTTTCTTTTTTACCCCTCTCTCTCTCTGCAAGTGATTCCTGTTTATGGCAGAATAAGCTGGAATCAGTAGTTAAATCACCCTTAAATAAGCATCAGTTTCTAAATTGTTTTTGAGCTTAACACATGACATGTGGCCCTTCCACATCTCTCCTGCCTGGAAGGCATCTTTTGTAGGATAAAATGAACTGTTGTACTGGTGTTCCAGGACATCAACAGATCTGTGAGGGCTCCAAATATTGCTTTGTAGTAGCTGTCAGGATCACATCTGTTACCTGTTGGGGCGATGCTCCAATGGCTCTGATCTAAACCAGGTGTTGAAGTAAAGAAAATTCAATCTATATGAACTCCTACTGGAGCTTAAAATTTGGTATTTAGATGGATTGCACCTGTGGTCTTTATCTCTGTCCTTCACAAAATACTATCACTTCTCAGCTGAAAAACAGTGTCCATGCTTTTGTATTTTGTGTTTAGCTCTGCAGCCTGTCAGAGGTTCTCATGGGAATGACCTTAGAAACTCTTCAGTAATAAAATTCTGCAGAAAATCACAGCAGGAGCAAGAATAAATGCTCAGTTTGCATTGCAATGCATGGAGCAGCACTTCTGATTCCTAGCTTCTGTGTCATGGTAAATTCCTTCGATTCTCAGCGGCGAAATGACTGAGTATCTGCACAGCAAGGCAGATGGGATTGATTCATTAGAGTTCAGTAGGTTATCATTACTGTAGGAACAGGTAATGACATATAGTCTAATTAGAAAAAAATACTCAGTGGTTAGAGTGAATTAAAGACTAGAGCTGATTTGACCCCAATCAGTACAAATGAGGATACAGTGCTTCATCATGCAGACAGCACCAGTAGCATCAGGGTTCAAAAGCCATCTGTTCCTTCCAGCCTTTAAAAGAAATATGCTCAAGGGTGTTTCTAGGACTGTGGTGTTTTAAACTTTGGTCTTTTCATGCAAATGGGAGTGAGCTGGACTTCTTGAGGGCAATTGCTTTAATTCCTGCTTAGGTCATTGTAGTGTTTGGGAAAATTTTAGCATGCTGGCAGAATTGGTGCTATGAGGATGCCTACCTATTGCCTATGTCTGGCCTAAGAGTCCTAGATTATACATTAAAATATGAACTCCATCTCCTGGTCAGACTAACTTTAGGTACATTCATAGCTTTGCATATCATAATACAAAGAGCTAGCAAGCAATTTGGTTACCGGCTGTTGTTTTTACATTTTCTAAGATTTCTGTACAGCTCAAATGAAACTAAACTTCAATTTATCTCACTGAAAGAAGCATTAATAATATAAAAGATACAGAAGTGTATTTCCCAGCACTATAGTGACGTTCAGTTTGCTAGCTAGAAATTGCTACCTGTAAGCTACATATTTTTATACTAAACCCATTCAAATACAGTGGAGTTATCTGAGTAGAACACAGCATCTCAGATGTCTGTAAACATGGAGCAGGAAGCTAAGAGTTTTCATAAAGGTGTCAGCTAGAAACTTCTGCTAAGCATTACTCTATATTCAGTTGCAAGTAGTAGAACTAACAGTTCATTTAGGTTGAATGCACTGTTTTTCATTTCTCAAATGGATGGATTGGTTTTGGTGGTCTTGGATTTGAGCAAGTATCAACATACTATCTTTCCCTTTGATCTCATGTTTTTGGTCATTTTTGCAAGTCTAAGGACTAGAAAAGTGTGTTTAAGCCATTTAAAAGGAGCTTCTTAGGCTTTGGACCATAATTTGAAGGCAATGAAAAAACAAATGGAGGCTGTTCATATCAACTACAGCAGATGCTGGATGGGGGAAGGGATATCTGAAACAGACAGGAAAATAAGAGAAAGAATTCACAACAGACCAGAGAAACCAGGGTATTTAAAGTTTTACTCATGTCCCTGTTTATCCCTGTCACAGCTTTCAGAGGATAGTGTACTATTGGCACTCTCTGGTTCTCCTAATCTTTTAGCAAAGAACAAAGCAGCCTGGGAATTTGTGTGTCTAGCTGTAAGAGGATCTAAGATCAGGTATGTGAGGATGAGCTGTCACTAGATATTCACAGCCTGAGTCCCATAGGATCTTGAATAAATGAAAGTGAGTACTAAAGTCCATTAAATCTTTGCAGTAGGTTTTACAAGTTGACCTTTGAGTATTTAACTTTGTTTAATTAAAATATGGAATTAGCAGTCAAGGTCTTAGAGATAATGACAGCCTTTGTGTTTAAAATATTTCACTTGAGCATGAAGTCCTTAATTTCTACTGGAATTTATTTCAAGAATACATATACACCAAAGACTGACTTCAATTTACTGTAAATTATTCGATACATTTTCATACAAGCTGAAATATAGTTTGGAGTTTTTTTGTTTGGGTTGGGTTTTTTTAGAAATTTATAGCCTAGTTTGAAGTATCAGGAAGCTCAAAAAGAAAAAAAAAAATCAATCCTGCACTTACTCAGCTCAAAAAATGATGTTAATTCAATTAGTAAAACCATAATTTAACCCAAGTAAATAACACAGCCTAATTGCTATTTATCCTGGAAAAAAAAAAAACCCACCACTAATTATTTTAGTTCTTGTCATTCTTCAGAGTCTTGGCATTCCTAGCAGCAGAAGACAAATCCCCTGCAAGACTGCAGGGATTTTATTTGCAGCAGCAATCCTTTTGCTTAAACATCTTTCCCCACGAGACCCAACCCTTCCCAGAGGAAGCAAGACACACCCAAGGAAAGCTGCAGGAGGTTTACTAGAACATGAGAGTAGCATTGGGCATTGAAAGAGAGTTCTAGCAGTGTGCTGCTTGTAGCTTCTTACACTGCCTAACAGCGCAACTTTTCATTTAGAAATTGAGATCTTCTGTGGTGCAGCACAACTTTGGATTTCTGGGTATCATGTTTGCATTGCCACTGTGCATGACTTCTGCAAAATATAAGCACTGTATTTCAAATAAAATTAAAATGTCTAGCAATATCTCTCCTGAAAACCAATTTCACAAGAGGCATATACTATTATCCATATCCCTTTTGTGTTGGACTGGGAAAAAATAAATCGGTTAAGGAAGACTTTGTTATAAAGTCTAAATGTAGAAGAGAATTTCTCAGGTAATATATGATTTACCAGATTTCAAGTATTACTAATAGACTTACTAATATTACTAATAGAATATTAATAGTTAGACTTTATATGTGTCATGGACTGAGTTGAATCTGCTGCTGATATTCATGGCATGCTGCAGTCATACCAGCTTCAAAAATGAAAATGTTGTCTGGAGCAAAGTATTATGGGGCTTGAAGTTCAGACTGTAACATGGGAGGCTTCCTGATCTGATTGCTGCTTCTGAATTCCAGCTTCTTGGGTGTTGGTCTTTTCCACTGGGATGGCAGCAGGACAAGGAGGGATGGGGGAGTAGTTTTCTGGCTTGGGCTTTTGGCTCACTTGCTTCTGTTTGCTGCTGCTTTGCACCATGCTTTTTCTGCAAATGGGTTAAAGTAATTAAGCATTNTCTTTCTTGCTGTTCTGGTGCTTGACCTCCACAGTGTTTCTCTTCCTGCCTTTGTGCATCTCTCTCTATCTCTTTTTTTTTTTTTTTTTTTTGGTGTCTCAATCCCGAGTTTTGGTGTGTTACTCGTCTCTCACTTCTGTGTTGGGAAAATAGAAAGAGACAGGTTAACCTACTGGTTCAGTTTGACCATAAAAATATGTTAGCAAATCAAACACAGAATCATAGAATCACAGAATAGCTTTGGTTGAAAGGAATCTTAGAGATCATCTACTCAAACCTCTCTGCTATGGGCAGGGACACCTTCAACAAGACTTGGCTGCTAAAGGTTTCATCCAACCTGGCCTTGAATGCTGCCAGGGGAACATCCATAACCTGGGTTATGGATCCCAGACATCCATAACCTTCCTGGGCAACCTATTCTGGAGTCTTACCACCCACATACAGAAGAAATTCTTCCTAAGATCCAGTCTAAACCTACTCTCCCTCAGCCTAAAACCATTCCCCTTGTCCTATTGCTTAAACCCCCTTATGAAAAGTCCCTCTCCAGCCTTCCTCTATGTTCCTTTCAAGTATTCGAAGGCAGCTCTATGGTCCCCCCAGAATATTCTATTTCTACTTGTTAAACATGACAACTTTGTAATTTTTGCTATTTCATAGTTCAAGAAGCCTACTAGATAGACAAATAAGTAAAAATACAACTAATGTTGCATTAAAGAAATGGTAGGGTCCAAAATGCGAAGGGAACAATATCTGCTTATTCTGTACAGGAGAAATCTCTCACTGGTACAACACAGAGTTGTAGCTCTGATTCAAAAAAATAGGGAAATAACCTTGGAATAAGCTTTCCATATTAAAGCAGCTTTCATTCATTGATAAATATTACCCAAAAGACACATGGCAACCACTGCAGTTTTAAAATGTAACAGTATATAACAATGCTTAATGCAGCCAGCTTAAAAATACACTGGAATCACAGAATGTTAGGTGTTGGAAGGGACCCTGAAGATCATTGAGTCCAACCCCACTGCCAGAGCAAGACTACCTAGTGCAGGTCACACAGGAATCCATCTAGGCAGGTTTTGAATGTCTCCAGTGAAGGAGACTCTACAACCCTTCTGAGCAGCCTGCTGCAGTGTTCTGTCACCCCCACAGTGAAAACGTTTTTCCTTATGTTCCCATGGAACCTTCTCTGCTCCTGCTTACACCCATTGCCCCTTGTCCTGTCACTGGACATCACTGAGAAGAGCCTGGCTTCGTCCTCCTGACACTTGCCCTTGACATCTTTATAAACATGAATGAGGTCACCTCTCAGTCTCCTCTCCTCCAAGCTAAGGAGGCACAGCTCACTCAGCCTTTCCTCATAAGGGAGATGTTCTACTCCTTTCATCATCTTTGTGGCTCTGTGCTGGACTCTCTCACAGTTCCCTGAGGTCCTTCTTGATCTGAGGGACCAAGGACTGGACACAATATTCCAGATGTGGCCTCACCAGGGCAGAGCGGAGGGAGACAAGAACCTCTCTTGACCTACACCACACTGCCTTCTTGAGTACCAGGGCACATTGCTGGCTTATGATCATCCTGCTGTTCACCAGGAGCCCAAGGTCCTCTTCCCCTTCACTGCTCTCCAGCAGGTCAGTCTCCAAGCTATGGAGTTGTCCAAGTCCATGGGGTTGTTCTTTCCCAGATGCAAGACTCTACACTTGTTCCTGTTGTATTTCATTCACTATCTCCAAGGCCAACTCTGCAGCCTGTCCAGGTCCTGCTGAATGGCAGCACAGCCTTCTGGTGTGGCAGACACTCCTTCCAGTTTGGTGTCATCAGCAAACTTGCTGACAGTGCACTGTGCCCTCATCCAGGTTGTCAATGAATATATTGAACAGCACTGGTCTCAGTACAGACTCCTGTGGGACTCCACTAGATACAGGCTTCTAACTAGACTCTGTCCCATGGACCACAACTCTGACTTCTTTCCTTCAAGCAGTTCACATCCATCCACCTCAGTACCCAATCATCCAGCCCACACTTCCTCAGTTTAGCTGCGAGGTTGCTGTAGGAGACAGTATCAAATTCTTTCCTGAGATCAAGATAAACCAAATCCACATACTTTTGGATCATGAACTCCATCTTGGTCTTCCACCAGTAGGTTTGAATGGACAGTTACACATGTGCTCATGCATCTTCCCCATATTAAAACTGGAAGGGAAGGCAGAGGCAAAGCAGAAAGAAAATTTCTATTGCTTTAAAACAGTGATTTAACAACCTCTCAAATTAGCAAAACAACCAAACAGCCCAGTCGGAGAGATTTTCTGGTCAGATTAAAGGGTTTCCACAGTGGTAGGGAACTTTATAAATAGAATGAATATTAACTTTGTCTTCAATAGCACAAGTCACTGAAGCCTTAAAATTTGAGAGAGAATTTCAGAAGGTAGATGAACTGAAACAAGTGAGCCTTAGTGTTACTTTAACCTTGAACATACTTAGTATACACATTACTTTTATTACTAAGTCTCATCTCTAGAAGATACAAATTCTTTATTGCAGTCATTATTGTTGTTACTGTTATTTGACTCCATTTAACTTCATTAATTTATGCCTGTGATTATTTTTTTTTGTTCATTAAAATGGCCTTTTGTATTGAAAGCTCAACTTTAGCAGCAGTAATATATGGAGGAAATATTAGGATAAAGGTTGCTCATCTTAGCCTTTGGTCTTCAGCCTCTGATTAGACTTAGCCTATTCCATACAACCCTCAGAAAAGGATCTGCTGTTGTAGCTTTTAAAATATATTCTCTTTGCTACTACTACTACTGTTTTCCTCATCCTAGTGCTGAATGATGCTTAAAATGCCTCCTGAGACAGAATATCAGTGAGAATGTCTGCTTGTTTGGAGGCTGTGGGGCATATCTATTGATGCCTGTCTCAGCTGTGAGTCTGTCTGGGTCTCCTCTCTTCCTTTATGTGGGTCAGCCAGCTAGGGTAGGCTCAAATGCCTATGATTTGCAGTCTTGTGATTATATCACTGGGCTGGCTGCTCCAGTGACCTCAATCACTCCAGGACCTAGATCTTCCCTTGCTGAGACAGGGCTGAAGGAAGGAGTGTTAGCAAAGAACCCAGGTGTGAGTATCCTGAACAAAGATATTAGAGACTATTTTGTCAGATTGACATTAAGCTGCTAAGTTGTCCTACTTTTCAAGTCTTTTTAATAGGGCTGCTTAAAGTGGAAGGAAGCTTAATATTATGTATTTGTATCAGCCCTGATTGGTACAGCCCAAGACAAGGAAGCTGTGCATAAGCAGTCTGATTCATTTCTCTATGTCAGGTTTTAACCTTTCCTTTTATTCAGCCTGTTTCTCCATCCGGTATTAACAGAATGCAAATACAGTTTAGTTTTCTGATGAGAAATTGACCTGGACTCTCTGACTGTTCTAAGATAAAGTAAGTGGGCAATCACAACCAATTAGGGCCAGTGTGGATATGCTAAAAAAATCCATATGGATGCTTTCTATCTGGTTATGTACATTAGAGGCTTGCATTTTTAAACACCTTTTGATTAGAGTGTCAGACACAGGATTATCAAAGCTGAAATGTTCATGGAGAAAGCTTAGGAGAATGAATCTATGACTTCTCATTTCATTTCATGTTGATATGATTTGCATAACAGAAATTAGATGATGGTACAGATGCCACACATTTCCCTGTTAAAACGTGTGAAAAAGGCTATTTTCCTCCATTGGTTTAATCTGCATTAAGCTGCTGAAATCAGTAATTTTTTCCAAGCTCTTCTGTATAGTTTTCTAATGCAAAATGTCTGAAAGCTACATTGTTCACTCCAGTAATTAATTCCTGATGTCTAAATATAATCTG
Source organism: Ramphastos sulfuratus (assembly GCA_013399055.1). Classification (NCBI taxonomy): domain Eukaryota; kingdom Metazoa; phylum Chordata; class Aves; order Piciformes; family Ramphastidae; genus Ramphastos; species Ramphastos sulfuratus. Next base: position 36,894 of record WBNM01032845.1, on the reverse strand, counting down.
AAGCAAGGTCAGAGAAATACCTTGCCCTTAAAGCATAGAAGTTGCAATCTTTCCAAAGAGGTATCAATTATAATCACAACCAACAGTTAAATATGCTAGATTTAGGTGGGGTGAAGGAGAAACAAAAAAACTCCAAGGGAAGCATACACCTCCCCTTCTCCCACATGTGCACAACTGAATGTGGCACAAAAATTCGATGCCCAGTGACGTGTTTTCCATCATGTGGTTGAGCAGATCTCTCCTTCTCTCTCCCCCTTGCCATCACCTTGCATGGCAAGGTTGGCTGCCTTTGCTGATAGTCACAGACACGTTGCTTTCTTGTTCAATGCAATATAGGTGAGACTGAGCTACGTTCGACTGACATGGATGAATAATGAATACTGTGCTGAAGATGTTCAGCCTCAGTCCCTGAATTCACTCTGTAAGTTACTGAGTTAGTGATGCTCCTCCTTTATAATAAGAAGCACCTTAGCACTTAATAATAAAGCACCTTAGCATATAATAATAATAATGCACCTTAGAAACTTCAGAGCTGCTTTGCTTTGAGAGATAAAATCTTACTGCACTGAGCTGACAAGATTTCCTGGCACATACAGAGGCTGTATTTCATATCTTAGGCTTTGGCTAAATGATTCCAAATAATGAAATCTGTAGCCATGATCACCTGTTGCTTGTGAACAGCCACATGTTGAGAAGACTTCTAATTCTTGGCTCTGCTCTCCAGGGACTACTGGGAATATTCCTAGACTCCACATAAAGAAACCAGAAAAAAAAAAACAAAAACAGGATTATAGTGCAATATTAAGCCATGTGCCCTGTGGCATTGTTGAAGAGCCTCACCTTCTCAGTTTGTAGATGTTTGCTTAATTGCTTCAGCTCTGTATTGCTCAAAAGGAAGGAATAATTTCAGGCACAGAAATAAAAGGGATGGGATACATAGACTGACAAACCATTTAGATGCATCCGTGGAGTAAAATGCAACTTATGCAAAGAGTTCAGAGTCGATAAAGCAGCAGTAAGTTGTAGTGACAATAGCATTACTGAGGGGAACAAAGACACATCACAGGCTATTGTATAGGACAGCAATAAAAAAATTCATGATACTATTTAAGAAACAGTACAAGATGACAAGTAAGTAAAGACTGATGCATGATGTATGTACCCAGAGGAAAAGCTGTGCAATCATAGGTCTGGAGTTTCCTGAATAATGAATGTTCAGCCATTTAACTAGAGAATTTCTCAAAACCATTTTCATATGCATTGCACATTAACTGGTGATAATGGTGACAGCTACTGAGGAAGGAGCATCTGAATATATTATTTTGACTTGCTGCTGTTATTCTGCATCTGTTTCAGGCAAAAGGCAATTTCAAGAAATTGTTGTTGTTTTCCAAATAGAACAAAATAGAGCATGAAATAAAACATACACATTAAAGTATGTATTGATTACTGACAAAATAGGTTTCAGAACTGATCTGAGTGGTGTTGTGTCCAGCTGCGGCAATCACGCTATAAAAAAGGACTGTACCAAATTGCCAATGAGAAGCTGTGGTGGCCAGACTGCCAGCAGGATCTGTTATGTTTGTTTTGAGCCTCGCCTCAGTTCCCAGCACTGCAGAACACTTCTCCAAAGCAAGGATGCTTTGCCTGTCCTAAATTTAATCTAGTGGAAAAAATCTTTTAGATTATTGCTCTGTCCTTTACTGACCCTCGGCTCTTACCAATAGGTCCTGGTGCCAGTATCTTAATTTTTCATTTTATGCTGCTTGCTTTAACAATGTGTTCTTTGGCAGCCAGCCATATCTACAGCACTCAGCTCTTACAATGTCTGCTCTCTGCTGCAGCTGTCCATTTATTTTATGAACCAATCAGGCGGTAAAATGTAATTTAAGGGAATAGGAACAAGTCATAGTTGAGGGCACAAAGTATCATCTGATTTGCTGTACACAGGTCTGTCCTTCAGAGATTTTTGGACCTAACCTGTCATTGTACTTGGTTGTTTTTTCTTTCAGTTAGTGCATAATATGAAAACGCTGGCTTGACATGCTGCATATAGTGGGTGAGTAAAACCAATACTGCCCTTGCGGAAATACTCTTGGTACCAGGAGCATTAAGGAGTGATACAATTGTTGAAGGGAATGCACTGCATACTCTTCCTTCTTCTCTTGTAATAGCTGAGGGCTTATTGGACTGAACCAAACTGTAATCTGCATTTCTAAGTGAGAGACATTTCAGAAAATGGCCTATTTGCCTGTAACAATGGTTGTTGAGGAGAGATGGTGCAGAGGGTGGCTTCTTGAACTAATGAAAACAAAAACACCTACTGATACAACCCAAAGACTGGGTTGACATCATGTCTGGTAAACAAGGGAGGAGTGGAACCAGAAATTAATGGATCATAATTGATGTGCTGGCAATTAGCACTAACTAGCAGGCAGAGTAATGGGGGAATGACTCTGCTCCTTATGTTTTTTTGAAGCCATTAAAAAGTGTGGGAACTGGCTGTGGAGAAAGACTGGGAAGATGGAAAGAATTTTACTGTCATCTTTGCCATCTTTAGCATCCCTGGGATTTGAAGAAGTCCCCCCACACACCCTCCTTAAAACTGCTTCACTATTGTGCCTGATCCAGGGATATGTGTTGATTAGATAGGCCAGAGATAAAGAATATTGAGATTGTGATCTCATCACCACCAGCAAACTAAATCTGAGAAGGCCTGCTTTTCCTTCTCTGCCTTGTTTTAGTTCTCGCATCTTTTGGTTTAAAAAAAATTAGGCATTAGCAAGATATGACACTCTACATCAATATTTCCATAAGCTGATGTCCTGTGAAGCAGTTGAAAACAATGACTGAAATGAATCAGTGACATTTTGTACTTGCTGTGTCTCTGAGGAGCCAGTGGGCCTAAGTGCTTCAATTTATGCCTCTAAGAACATCCTGGCAAGGTATATATATGAATATGTATGATATATACCTCTATACATATAAATGGATGCAAAAAATCAAGACAGGTGAATGAATCCATGACAAAAACAAGTATAAACCAAACACAGAATCATCATAGAATAGCTTAGGTTGGAACAGACCTTAAAGGTCATCTCCTCCAACCTCCCTGTCATGGGCAAAGACACCTCTCAGCTAGACTCAGCTGCTTAAGCCCTCATTCAACCTGGCCTTGAACACCCCCAGAGTCATCCACAACTTCCCTGGGTAACTTATTGCAGAGTCCCACCACCCTTGTACTGAAGAAATTCCTCCTAAGATACAGTCTAAACCTACTCTTCCTCAGCTTAAAACCATTCCCCATTGTTGTACTCCTAGACGCCCTTATAAAAAGTCCTTTTGCAGGGTCTCTTCAAGTATTGGAAGGCAGCTCTAAGGCCCCTCAGAGTCTTCTCTTCTGTAAGCTGAACAACCTCATATAGCATATGGACCTAGTTTATGTTCTTAAGTGAAAACAGAAAGCACCAGATGTGTAATAATGATAATTTCTTCCCCCCCAGTAAGAAAACAAACATCTTAGTAGACAGAAGATCTCCAGCATATTCTTTTCACCTTCTTCATCCTCCCCAGTTTATTTATAAGCTGACCAACATAGTTTACTTTGCTAATCAAAATATGGTCTCCTGCTATTGACTGAATTTTGATATAGAAATATATTCTGACTTGTACAAGTTATTTTACAGAACTCAAGTGTTACAGAGCAAATGTAGAAACCATTCTCACTTATGTTTTTATTCTGTTTACTATACACATTGATGGACTTCTAGTCTTAGCTTCATTCCCTCTTGGCAATGGCTGAAGACCATCTAATACAGAACTTTAAATAAATGATTAGCTTTTGAATGAGTACATTTCATAAGAGATGGACAAATAGGATCTTTATCTCAAAAGAGTACAAAAGGGACTATAGTGAGATTCAATTCACAGTCACCAACGGGGTCACATCTCAGTGAAGAGGATGTATTATTTCTGACAGACAATACGGTCTTATGGCTATTAAAAGAACAAGACAGTAAATTTTACTCCTAGACGACTCCTCAGTGATCACACTTCCAGTGAAAACTGGTATTCTCAGTGGTTATCAATACTTCTATCTTGTGACCATATGCTCTTTATTCTGTACAGCTGAATATTACATTAGCAGTTTTGCAAAAGGGCCATGGACTAATTATGCCTGAATCTTAAAGTGCCTTTTCCTCTGAAGAGGATTTCTTAGTTTAGAGGAGACATATGTCGACAGTGCAATATATTCCTTAAAGCTGCACATAAATAGACAACTTGGGTTTTCAGGTTTCTTAATCTGGTGCCTTTATCATCATAGCTTTCCAAATTTGTAAGAGGCCCAAACCATCTTTCACTGAATTATTAATAATGGAAAGAGCTGAAAATATCCGTTGATATATCTGTGGGCTGACTTTCTTACAGATTAACTTTTATTGTTAGTTGATGTTTGCCATCAGCTGGGGACCCTGTTTATAATCTTTGCAGAGTCATATCATCATAAGGATTGGTAGGGATTGGAAGTGCCCTTGAAAAATCATAGAGTCCAACCCCACTGCCAGAGCAGGACTACCTACTGCAGGTCACACAGGAATGCATCCAGGCAGATTTTTAATGTCTCCAGAGAAGGAGACTCCACAACCTTTATGAGCAGCCTGCTCCAGTGTTGTGTCACCCCCCACAGTGAAAAAGCTTTTCTTTATGTTCACATGGAACCTTCTCTGCTCCTGCTTGCACTCATTGCCCCTTGTCCTGTCATTGCACATCACTGAGAAGAGCCTGGCTCCATCCTCCTGACACTCACCTTTTGCATCTTTCTACATATGAATGAGGTCAGCCCTCAGTCTTGTCCTTTCCAAGCTAAAGAGACCCAGCTCCTTCAGCCTTTCCTCATAAGGGAGCTGTTCCACTCCCTTCAGCATCTTTGTGGCTCTGTGATGGACTCAAGCAGTTCTCTGAGGTCCTTCTTGATCTGAGGGGCCAAGGACTGGACACAATATTCCAGATGTGGCCTCACCAGGGCAGAGTAGAGGGGAAGGAGAACCACACTGCTTCTAATCCTCCACAGTGGCAGTCTTTGCCATAAGGGCACATTGCTGGCTTATAATCATCGTGCAGTCTTGGTGCATTCAAGCTGGTATCAACATACTTCTGGGCAAGAACTCGGTGACAAAACCAGGCAGCTAAGTGTTTCTTATGATGTTTAACAATTGTAAGGGATTAGGTACATCTTTAAAAAAATAAAGACCTGTCAAAGGTACAAGGAAAATCAAAATGTCTTCCAATATACCCCTATCCAAAATCTCAATGCTTAAAATTTATTTATGTGATCACATTAATTTAAGCAGTAGTTCTGTAGGTTCATAGTGATTAAGCCAAAAGCTTATGAAGATAATAAGCATTGGCATATCTATCATGAATCTACAGAAAATACGAGTATATAATGAATTTATTTAAATTATACTTGAAATAAAATATTGCCCAAATTGACACTGAACTCACAGTGAAGGAGCAGAACTAGAAGGTGTCACAGGACTGCTGAACATTGCTTTAGCTTTTTAAAAATGTCAGTAACCTTGGGTAATAATGTGCTAAAATTGCCAGGTAAGCATTTCTGCATTTAAAATTGACAATGGGCTTCCATGATGTGTGCAATGACACCTGTCCATCCAGTGCCAAACACATTAAGAGAGATTCATATCTACCTGCAAACACTGATTTAGAAAACAGATCATTATGTTCCTATGTGATACATACATTTTAATTCATTCACTGAATATGCAAACGGTATATTTAGTTAAGTACTCCAAATTGGCCTCAGGTGTAAAATTTTACAGATTGCAGTTGTGTCTCTTCAGTGGTATTCTGTGTACATGTCTAACTAGAGGATTCCCTTGTCTTAGCACCAGGAATTAAAAGCAGCATGACGTGAGTGCAAAGAAGGGGCTTACATCACTTCAGGGGAAAGTGGCAGGCCTATTATTTCACTTTTCAATATTTCACGAGACTTAATTTTCTCTTACTAAGAAGGCTGGCTCCTCCTAATTTGGAAAACCTTTTGCTATCTTATTTTGTGCTCTTCCGTTTCCCTTTCTAGTCTCTTATTCTACTGTTTGGTTTTGTTTGGGGTTTTTTTTTGTTTGTTTTGTTTTGTTTTCAACACCTTTGGAGCACTCTAGGTCATCTGATTCTAGAGAAATAATATTGAATATGCTTATCTGCAGCTGCTTCAATGCTTTCCACAAGCAAAAGACTTCATAAAGTAATAGAATGGCTTAGGCTGGAAGGGACCTTAGAGATCATCTCCTCCAACCTCCCTGCCATGGGTGGGGACACCTCCTTACTAGACTCAGACACTCAGGGTCTCATCCAGCCTTGCCTTGAACACTCACAGGAAGGAGGTATCCACAAGCTCCCTGGGCAACCTATTCCAGAATCTCACCAAAAGACTCACTTCCAGAACAGTGTTGCAGTGTCCTCACTTCCAGGACACTGGGGCTATAAAGGAAGCACAAGTGCAGGGAAAACTAAGGTTCATTTCTCCTGGCTGCTGCAGTACATCAGCATGCTGATCCAGCAGCAGCACATGCTACTATTTTCTTACTACTGAAATACATCGCTTTAAACGCACACTACCACACTACCTCTGCCAGGATGATTGGTAGTTATTTATTTAGGTGACTAAACGTGTAAGGAATTCTGTCCTAAAGAAAATCTACACAAAACCTTTTTTCCCTACCTATTTTCTCACTTGTGAAGTATTTTGGAACCAGTAAGGGAATTTAAATTGCCGAATGTCCAAATTAACAAGGCTTGTCGTCTTTGAAGCCTTTCACAGGACTAATAAGGTTATATTTTTGATAATGCAACTGCCTTCAAACCCCTTTTGAATGCAGTCATGTTGCAGAGTATCATATCTTCTTGAAAAAAAGAGTGCAATGGATTAGAAAAATGTAGTCTAAAAAAAACCCAGCAGACATCTAAAAATGTTTGTAATCAAATACTGCATACAACTATGTTAAAGGATGAGAGAAAGCAAGACATTCCCTGAAAGCTTACCCACCTACCCATGCATTCTTTCTAGGTTTATTGTTTGCCCAGTGCTTACCTAGTAATACTTTCACTATGTCCATCATTGCAGTTTAAAGAAATTCTGAACTTCAGATGCATTCTCAGTAAAGGCAGATCCTCCAGCTTGTTTGTGTTGTCCTCTTCTGCATCTCTGAGACTCTGAATTTCTGTTCAGAACTTCTGTTTTTAAGCTTTGAGTGATTATCTAGAAATATTTCTTAATTTACTCAAAGTTAATTCTGTTAAAGTTGTCAGGGTATTGGATTTTATGTTGTTTCTCTATACCAGTTTGGTACAGGATATAGTTTCGTACAAGGTATTGCATGGCTCACGCTAAACATACTGATCTGCCAGTGAATGATGGGTTCTAGATTTGTCTCTGCCACTAGTTTGCCAGGTTGATTTCTGCCACTTTCTGTAACTTAGTCTACTTAAAATTGATTAGAAGTAGCCATAAGTCTATTTGTAACATATTCTGAGGATACATCCATGTTTGCAGAGCACCAGGAGTTCTTTAATGTCAAAGGATCTACAAAATATTTTTCACAGCTATCTTTATAGTGACACTCAAAGAGCAGAAATTATATTAACATAAAATTTTGTGTGTAATTTCTTGTCTGTAAGAATTTCCTATTTCACAGCATAGAATGAAGACATTTTTAGCCATTAAAATGCCAGAATCATGCTAATTAGAATACGTCCTTGAGCCTTGTGACAACCATCTAAAGCATACCCAATATTATTTATTGCGTTTCTAAAATAGGTCAGTCTCCTTCAAACTTGCTGCTATCTACATTTAGTAATTATTAACTCAGAGAAAAGCTCCTGCAACATCTCCTTGTTTAAAAGTACACCGGAATCTTGCTTGTGCCTTCCTAGACAGAGCAGTGATTGAATCTCTGGTGCCAGTGTTTCAGGAAAGTTGACAAAATCTCTTGGGATAATTGTTGGGGAAGGGGTAATTAGGTACTGCGAGATGATATTATAAAAATATTAATATATGGTTTATTAATATTAAATAATCGGAACTTGCACCACCCCGACCACCATTTAATAATAATAATAATAACAATGACAACAAGTTCTTTGCAACGTTATGAAAACTATATACAGGTTATAACAGGATCTGGAAATAACTATTAAATATATACATTAACAGAACTCGAATTAAACTGGAAAAGAGAAGGTTTGTGCGGTCACTTACACCGCTTGCAGTTAATTACCCTGCTTAGCCACTGGATGGGCGCAGGGAGCTCCTTTCTGCTTATGGCAGAAGGCAATCAATGATTACNTGACAATAATGTCCTCAGAAGTCCAAGAATCAGAGGGCAGGAGCCAGATTGTAAGAAAAACATTTTCTATTTCGTCTTTACTAGAATCCAGCTTTCTAACTTGACAGGAAAGCAAGTATTTAACACCCACTGCAACTGAACTGTGTCAATTTCCTGATTCAGTTTTAAGGAAAGACCTTTAGAGACAGACTGAGAGCTTATTTTCCATCTGTGCTGAGATGGGTGAAGAAGCCCACCAGGAGGAGCGCTTAAGCACTAGTGACCTGTAGAAATTCTACCTCCAACAGCTCAGGGTCACTATTTAGGAATTGCCTAATCAACAACTTACATTCTCTGAATGATCCTTATGCTTAGAACAACTATGTTTCGACTTTTTTTAATATATATATATGTAAAACTACCTATGTGAAATAATATATATATATATATATGTATAAAAGTTTCTAAGAAGTCTATTATATAAAAAATATAAAGAACTCCAGAAATAATAGCTTAATCCAATACAAAAGGAGGGAGTAAGTATGAAAGAAAAAAAGTCTTTATAAAACATTTCCCAGATAATACTTGATGATTTTTCCAAGCAACTATGATTTTGAGCATATAGCATTACTGTCCTTGATGTTTCCATGGAGCTCTGACACATTCAGTTAATTACCGACCAGTCACATACATGATTTTAACTAAGGTGAACTCTCTTCTCAGTGTACATTACTGCCATCAGCACAAGAGGAAAAGCAATTGCATCACTTAATCTGCATCTTTGAGCTCTTTGTTTTTCATAACCATTTAATACTGAAAATGTAATCACTGAAAAATGGATTTTGAGCTTTCATTTTCTATCTTCTGATGCTTTCATGTGTTCAGATAAGAAAGATTAGGGTCAAATATGTATATGGAATAAAACTATTTTTGAAGTCCCGAACTGTATTTTGAAAGTGCTGGATTTTCAGCTTCCATTTTCTATCTTCTAATGCTTTCATGTGTTCAGATAAGAAAGATTAGGGTCAAATATGTATATGGAATAAAACTATTTTTGAAGTCCTCAACTGTATTTTGAAAGTGCTGTTTCCTACTGGAGTGGTCTGCCTGTATGTTTTCTTTAAGTGTCTAAGTTAATTGAAAGTTAATTGAAATTAATTATTTGGGAAAAAAAAAAAAGACTGAAATAGTATTCACGGAAACAGTATCACTTTATTTAATTCCTTCTTCCAGTCTGCTTCAGCTATGAATCAAGATTCACAAAATGTAATATTCCTCGTAAAGGATCCTCTCGGAGATAAATGAAAATGAGTTTCAGGTGAGCAAGTGGGAAGTATCCCCTATGCCAGCTTCTGATAAGCTGGAATCCTCCATAACTCAACTGCTCAGCTAAGGACTGTCCTGTGGTGCACAGCCAGCAGGGATAACCTGAATGGGCTGAGAGATGAACCAAGATCAGGCAAGAGTCTGAGTTGTTCTTTCTTCTCTCCGGGGGAATTTGTAGCTTTGCCATTTCAGGTTGCTGTGGCCAAAGTCTCAGTGAAGTATGGCTACAGTGCAGGATCTCTGTTTTCTTTTCTGCGATCTCTGTTGCCTATCTACACTGCTAAGCACATAATTAAATTGATCACAGGACATATTTAATCATTAAGGCCTTTTTTATAAATAAGCATTTCATTTAATATATTTGATTCCTACTTCTTTGTATACTTCTTTGTATAATTCTCTAGATAGTGGGAATTTTCCTTAAGAAAGGGATTAATCTATAGTTCTGTCCTGTCTTAGATTTCTTATCTAGTCTCTCACCATATAACAGAGTATTTATCATTGGTAAAAACAGTATATAAAGAAACAAAATTATTAGCTCATAAAGGTAAATTTGTACACTTCTGAAAGCTTCTAAAGAAAAATAACAAGTGTTACAATGAACCAGATCAGCAGGTAGTGCAGGAATTTTACTTTAAAAGAGAATGAAACTATCATTAGCACTGGTAAAACTATCAGCAATTCTAGCAGAGAGGATGACACTGCCTAGAATCAAGCTGGTATCTAAGTTGTCTTGTTAGTTCAAGGTGCAGTCTCATCAGTGTGGCTACGAATGTAAAGCTACACTCTATACATTGTGTTTATTGATGTGCTAACAGCACATAGAAGTCTTTGGTCACCACATCATCTGGGAGTCTCCCATCATTTCAGTTGACTGTCTTGGGGGAAGGGATGCCATCCAAAAGGCTCTTGACAGGTTTGAGAAGTGGGCCAGTGCCAACTGCATGAGGTTCAACAAGTAAGTGCAAGATCCTGCATCTGGGTCAAGGCAATCCCAGGCACAAATACAGGCTGAGTGCAAAAGCGGGTTGAAAGTAGTTCTGAAGAAAGAGACTTGGAAGTGTTGATTGAAGAGAATCATAGAATCATAGAATCATAGAATGGTAAGGTTGGAAGGGACCTCAAAGATCATCTAGCTCCAACCCTCTACCATAGGCAGGGACACCTCCCACTAGTACAGGTCACTCAAGGCCTCGTCCAACCTGGCCTTGTACTTCTCCAGGGAGGGAGCAGCCACAACCTCCCTGGGCAACCTGTGCCAGTGTCTCACCACCCTCACTGGAAAAGAACTTCCTCCTAACATCCAATTTAAATCTCTCCTCTGCCAGTTTAAACCCATTGCCCCTTGTCCTGTCATTACAAGACCTTGTAAATAGTCCCTCCTCAGCCTTCCTGTAGGCCCCCTTCAGATACTGGAAGGCTACTATAAGGTCTCCTTGAAGCCTTCTCTTCTCCAGGCTGAAGAGCCCCAACTCTTGTAGCCTGTCCTTATAGCAGAGCTGCTCCAGCCCTCTGATCATCTTCATGGCCTCGTCTGGACCTGCTCCAACAGTTCCATGTCCTTCCTGTGCTGGAGGCTCCAGAACTGCACACAGTACTCCAGGTGGGGGAAGCTCAGCATGAGCTGGCAGTATGCTAATGCAGCCCAGAGGGCAAATTGTGTCCTGGGCTGCATCAAGAGGAGTGTGGCCAGCAGGGTCAAGAATGGTGACTGCCCCTTTACTCTGCTCTTGTGAGACCTCACCTCAAATACTGCACTCAGTTCTGGTGTCCCCATCATAAGAAGGACACAGAGCTGTTGGAGCAAGTCCAGAGGAGGGCCATAAAGGCCCAAGGATCCAAGGGCTGGGACACTTCTGCTATGAGGATAGGCTGAGGGAGCTGGGGTTGTTCAGCCTAAACAGAAGATTCCAGTGGGACCTTAGAGCTGCCTTCCAATACCTGAAGGGATCCTACAGGAAGGCTAGAGAAAGACTTTTCATAAGGGTGTCTAGTGACAGGACAAGCAGGAACGGTTTGCAACTGAGGGAGAGCAGGTTTAGACTGGTTTTTAGGAAGATATTTTTCAGTATGAGGGTGGTGAGACTCTGGAATGGGTTGCCCAGGAAGGTTGTGGGTGCTTCTTCCCTGAGGGTGTTGAAAGCCAGGTTGAATGAGGCCTTGAGCAGCCGAGTCTAGTTGTGAGGCAAGGAGGTTGAAGTACATGATCCCTAACATCCCTTCCAACATAAGCCATTCTATGATTTCGGAATATTTTTAAACATGACTCAAAATGATCATGTTTATTTCTTTGCTTCAAACTCCAACACAGCAATCTGATGTTCTTACAGTATGTATTATTCTCACATCTACTTCTGAACATGTATAGCTCTCTTGCTACATTGGCAACTGCATTGTGTGCTGACCATGAGTAGATTACTAGATCTTCAAATCTCAGGATTAAAAATTGTAATGATATTGTAAAATGGATAGCACTAGCAAGGAGGACACTATAGAAACAAAAAAGGTTTAATTTCATCTTTGTTAAACATTTAAAGGATATTGGGATTTAGAATGTTATTAAATAACAAATTAGCAAAATGACAAATTATCCACATCATTCAGTTTGGGATTAGCATTCTTTTAAAAGAGGATGCTTCATAACAATGTTTGCATGAAGTTTAGCATATTATGCCAAATATATGTGAATGTTTTTACTGACTTCTACCGAGACTTCATTGAATTCCAGTCAGCTTTTCTCATTCTGTTAAATTTGGAGGGTATTATTAGAAATTTAATTCTGTTATTTTTCCTGTTGTGTAACTGAATGATGACTTCAGATTAGATTTAAGAGATCCCAAACACACTAGACAAATTTCCCTAACAGTGTCACCCTAACAGAAGGCTATTTTTTGAGTTCCGAGTCAAATTTTCAGTCATAAAATGCAATAAAAATGTTTATCTGGTCTGATTTAGAATAAATTTTAATGACACAAAAGGAAATAATTGAGATAAGAGTGTTTATTTATGTTTCAGCATCCAAAAAAAACCTTTATTAAGAAGATGACTGGACATTTTAGGCACTCATATTCCTTTGGGTATTCAGCCTATGTGAATACAAATTAAGTTGTAATGAAAAATAAACTGTATCAGACTTAAATTAAATACATGAGACAATTGTTTAACAGTTAGATACATGTGCTCCTACACATGTTTAAAAAGAAACGAGACAGCACATTTACGATGAGAGTTCAATCATGGTCTTGAAATGCATTTCTGTGTCTGTAAAGGTGATAATGTACTGTAGGAATATGGCCACTGGAGATATGCAGAAAAAAAGTGGCACTATTTAATGAAGTAGCTTTAATTAGACTGCTTAAATATTTTAACTAGTCTGTTTAAATAATTAGACATAAACAGGCCTAAATTATTTAGACTAATGTAGTGTATTAGAGCATCAAGCATGGTCAACCCTTAGAAGACAGGGCAACAGCATCGGGAAGGTGTAAAGAGTGTCCAAGGCAGGTTTTAATGGCAGATTTTACTCAACTGGTCAAGGCTACTTTCTACCACAGCACTACCAAAATAAAGAAAGGACAATGTCAAGGATGTGATATGCATCTACAGGAATTTACCTGACATTCGATACATCTGTCTTGAGAGAAAGGGACAAAGAAGAAAGCTTTCTGGCCACTTGTTCACTTAGCTGAGAAATGCTAAAAATAAGAAAGTAGTATAGACCTGTGTAACTGTAATGTTTTTCACAGCATGAAGAGACAGAATCATGCATTTGGAACATCTCTGATGATCAGAAGTGCTAACAGAGTAACATGTTATGGAGTTTTAAAAACAGACATCCTAGACTGATATTTAATATTATTTAGGGAATGTTCAGAAGAAGAGTTTAACAGGACAAAAAAAAAAAAAAAAGATTTTCTGAAAGGAGAAGGGCAAGAAGGGTCAGTTTATCATTCACTCACCAAAATCATAAATACAGCAACAGTGTCTTTGCACGCCCAAGGTAGATCTCTAAACCAACTGTTTAAATAACAAAGTAGCTGCCAACTGGCAATGAAGAGTTTTTCACTGGAATATTATACTTTTGAAATATTATCTAAGTATTCCTTAGAAAGTGGTAGGTGTCACTAATGCTTGAAAATGCATCAAATGATCAAGTACTTAATTTGGATTCTTTTTCAAGTGATGAAGAAAAATGCAGTACTTAAATGTGATGTGATGGTTTGGGAGTTCCCCACCCCCCCACACTTTGTAAAAGCACCCAGGCTAGACTCAGCTGGCTGGAAGTTAAGGAATGAAGCTATATTTACAGCTTAGCACAATATACAAGCAGNTTCTGTAAATATTCCTGTATATTGTGTATATATCTGCTTGTATATTGTGCTAAGCTGTAAATATAGCTTCATTTCTAACTTCCAGCCTGCTGAGTTCTAGTCTGGGTCATTTTACAAAGTGTGGGGGGGCAGGGAACTCCCAAACCATCACAATAATATAATTTTCTCCATTAAAAATATTCCAATTAGCCTCACACCAGCACATGTGACTAGGTTATCATGTAGATAGTACATACATATGAGCAGAGTCATGTAGACATTTAGTATAAAACATATCAAATGTCAAGTCCTCAAGCTGATGACACATCAAATACAACACTGATAAAAAAGGTATTATCTTTGATCACAGTTAATTAGTTGGGGCAATTAATGAGGCAGGAATTATAAAATATGTAGTTATTTTATTTCCGAAAAGCCCCGCCCACAAACAATATACAAGCTGGTTAAATTTGTGTTCTAATTCAGTCAGGAAAATCTTCACAAGGATGCTTACGGGCAAGTTAGTAATTTAGGAGAATCAGGAAATTGGAAAATGTATAGCCACTCTGCCCCACTTATAAATAGGCAGTCTGGAGCCCTAGGGAAAGGCTGTTCTACTCAGGGTGGTGGAGTAGAATTTAGAGATAGTCCCTGGCTCCTTTGTGGCAGTGTTGGAACTGCTTGGCGTGTTCTCATGTATGGTGGTGGTTTGTGGCAGAGGCAGGTCCTTCCCACAGGAAGTAGGGGTGTGGTGGTCCTAAAGTGGGAACTGCACGATTTCTCCTCACCCTTCTCCAAGATGCTCCTCAAGGTCCATGTCAAGGTCTGTCTAGGCAATGTCTCTTCTGGTAAACTTGAAGCACTTAAGTTTCCAGGTAGTTCAAGCCCAAAACATTGGGGCTAAGCTGGTCTGAAACATGAGGCAGAGCAGAACACACTGTCCAAGGGAAGAGCAGTGAGGCAGGGCAGAGCAGCACATACTGCTTGCCATTTATATTATTTGCTCCTTTGGCCACAGTGATTCACCAATCAGAATGGCATTTTGCCAAACTGACCATATTAGATGAAACCAGGGCTTGCTTACCCTTATTTGGCCAAGACACTTAAAAGTGCATAAACACCTGTGGGTACCTGTTTATCACTTTGGGAGGGCACATAATAGCCTAAGCCTTTGTTTTCCTTCCACCCTTGCTTCCCCCATCAGCAGAAGGGTGGTGAAGCCAGGACATGTTTTAGGCCTATTAGCCTTCCAGGACACACAGCTAGATCTTAGTCTGTAGCCTATCAGTAGGATTAAGACAATCTTTTGAATGGTCAGAACCTGGAGTTGTGTATGTAATACTTCCCTTTTTTGATGTTATTTATCAAACACTAGGAATTCTGCTTAAAGACTGGATCTTCATCTGGAGGTGATTATTAAGCATTGTAGAAATCTGTTAAATGCTTAAATGGGTAGTGGGGGCTCTCAAGTATGTTCTAAAATATCTGTAAGTTGCTTTCCTCTTTTTATAGGTATAGTTTTCTTTTGAAGTTGTGTTTCATAGTAATTTTCAGATAATAAAAGTATGAGCTGCTTATACCACCACTTCCAGGTCAGAACACATAGCTTATGTGCCTCCTTTGTGTTGGTTACAAGTGTTTCCAGTCCTCTGATCTAGCTGAAATGTATGATGACAGGGAAAGATTTGTTCCCTGATCTCATTCACTCTGCATCTGAGTATCTGCCTAAGAGATGCATCGTGGAAACTCCACAACTGCTTGCGAGGTGAAATATTGTGGTTGAGGAGATATCTGCCAGTGCTCGCAGAAAAGCAGTGGGGAATTTAAGACTCTCCCAATGGGTCTATAATATAATTTCTTTTACTTCAGGGGAAGGAAATGGAGAAGAAGGTTAGTTGGAAGAAATTTCAGTAGGAACACTGAAGCTGTTCTGATGAACAAAGTAGAAAAAAATCACGCATTTGCTAATGCAGTTGATGTTGACATTAATGCTCAGAAACTGAGAATACCCAAAAGGATGCTTCTGTGGTTAAAGCAATGACATCTGACTCAGGAAATCTGAGATCATTTCCTGGCTTTGCTGTCTCTTCAGCTTTGTGCAAGAGATTTAATCTCTCTGCGTGCCTTTCTCCCACCCTGCATCACAGGAGAGTAATTACGCTTTGGATTGTTCTAAGAACAAACACGTTAATGTGACTGGTACACTTCAGTTCAGGCAAAATACTGTACAAAACAGAGTCTTCACACCCTGCGTCTAGAAAGGTGAGGAGGCACTTGCAGCATATCAGCTGACATTTTAAGGAGGTCTGACACCCTGGCAGCATGCCCAACTTCCAGTCAACAGGCTGTGGTAAATGATGCTTATCAATTACAGGGTGGTGGGGGTTCTTCTGTATGAATATAGGTTGATGCTACCACATGGCATTCTTCCTCTGGGAGACCTGGTGAAGCAGGCAGGCAAAAATTTAAAATATTGGCAGGCAAAACTTTTGAGAGAAATGAAACCTTGAGAATCTGATGTTGAAAAGACAGTGAAACGCTAACACAACACTGAAGGTTCCAAACCACAGGAGATACAGAAACACAAGTCCCAGTCAAGCATGCAGGAGGCCAGGAGAAGCAGTAAGGTAGTCCGTGGAATGGTCTTGAACCATCTCACCTAAACACAGACAACTAACTTTGCATAGGCTTTTAACATCCTGTCAGCACCTTCTGATCCCTGGCAGTGGCAGAAAATTTGAGGGAGTGAAACTTTCAAGTCCTCCTGTGAGCATCAGCGTGAAGAAAGCCTGGTTTCACGTGCAGTTGCGTCTCAATGTTGACTGCACTAGCCCTTACAGCTTCTTCGTGTAGCGGGGACATTTACAAACTCACTTTGTCCTGTGAGGGCCATCCAGTCGCAAATCAGGACACTCGCAGGCCTACTTCTATTGCACTTTTAATAACTGAATTTCTGATTCGTTCAATGGCCTGGCCAACTGTTAGGGCAGACCGGACCGATGCGTTCAGTGGGCCTGCAGCCCCCACAGCCTTGCGAGTGCGGCGTGACGCCGTGCCATGACGACCTTGATGCTATGACGACCTTGATGCCATGACGACCCGGGTGAGGCTCTACGCCGTTAGCTTTGTCCCTAGCGACGCAGAGGGTGGCATCCGCGCTGCAGCTGAGCGGGCCGTGACCGGCGAGGCCACGCCTCTCGCCTCTCCCCGCCCCGGCGCGCGCACAGCCCCTGGGAGCAGAGGGCGCGCGCACGGCGCCTAACGGGCGAGACGGGGCGGGTGCAGCGCATGGGCCGGGCGCGCTGACGTCAGAGTGAGGCGAGGGGCGCGGGTAGGCGGCTAGGCTGCGTGCGCCTGCTCTCCCTTCCCTCCCACCGCGGGCCGGGCGGGGCGGCCGGTACCTGAGGGCGCAGAGTGCCGCGGCCCTGCCTGAAGAGGGGACAGCGCCGGCCTGCGCCCGTCCCGGTGGTGAGTGCGGCGGCGACGGCAGGGACAGGGACAGGGTGCGTCGTCATCCCCTCGCTCTTCCTCGGTTTCACCTTTTCTTTTCACGGGGGGACGCACTGCTGAGGATCTCCTTGCCGGCGGTGAGAGGGGAGGGGCCGTTGCTCCTCTCCTTGCGCTGTCCTCCCTCCGGGGCTTGAGTCGCCGGCTCGGCCCAGGGATGCTGCGGCATCACCGGCCACGCAGGCCGTGGGAGGCTGGGGATCGGTGACGGAGGGCCGGGCGGGTGGGGCAGCCTCCTGCGTGTGTCCCTGCCGGACGAAGCCTTCACCTTTGGAGCGGCCTGAATGTCAGCTGTGGCCTCCCAGCTGGCAGGGTGCTTGAGCGGGGCCAGTTTGGCTGGCGCTGTCCTCGGCTTGCACTCACCTTAGTCAGCTGCGCTGCTCCCAGAGGTTAAAGACAATCTGGCACGGCAGGCCTGTCGCGGTGTGCCGCCGTCGGTTTCTGCTTTGAAGTCGTTTTTGCGTCTTTTAATTTTCTGTTGAAACGTACCTGCAGGAAATAGCTGCTGGTCACAAAAAGCTATTGGTAGCCCCAAGAAGGGTAAGAAACAGAAGTACCCAGTATATGGCTGTTCAAAGATCACAGTTAAAAATAAACAAACCAAAACCAAAAACACAAACAGTGGAGTATCTATTTCAGTTGCAATCTGGTCAGTTTTGCTTGTGAGAAGGGAATGTTATGTACTTTACGATGACTTCTCCTTAATGACACTAAGACTCTGCTTTCATCATCCAGAGCCTGCTGTTAACGTCTCGTTCTGTCAAATGTACTTTGGCACACAATGAAACGTAGGCAACCTCAGCCTTAAAGTTGGAGGAAGTCAAGCCGTTTATCTGCAGTTAAAGCAAGCAAAACTGAATGGGAACTTTATGGTGTAGCAAAGCTTTAGAGTCCAGGCCAAACAGCAAATTAAGGTAAGGGTTGTAGATCTGGTGCTCCATCTGGTCTGTCGTGTAAAGATGTTTACCACTTTAAGAGGAATTGGTTCAGCTTGTGGGATTGATGCTTCATATTCATAGCAGATTTGTTCCTTGTATTTTGTGGGCTTTGAGCTTTGATCTAATGCAGAACAGTTTTTTTAAAATTATTATTATTAAGGTATTAAAATCAAAACAAAGGTGGATTTAAGGTCTTGTTACATTCTTATAATTAAGAACCACTTTAACTGTTCTCTGAAATTTAAAAAATATCTTTTTTGGAATAGTCAAAAATATAAAACTCTTCATCATACTAGTGTGAGGCAATAAATATTTAAGTCTCTTTGTGATACTGAGTGAAATTTGGCACATATTTTTGCATGTGTATAATGATCACATAACTTAAATTCTGTGGGCCCATTTTGAATTTAATGTCTCCAAGCCGAGGAGGTGAATGCCTAACAAATGGAACATTAGTAATAACTAGCTACCTAAATGTCAACCAAGGAGCTTCATGACTATGCAACTTTGAGTAGAAAAAGTATTTTTAAAGTAAAAATTTAATGTTTGCTCACAATTAGTACTTTTCATTATGGGAATCGCAATGTTTAGGCTCCCAAAACTGCTGACTATTGTCTTATAGTTGTAAAGCTATTTAAACAGTAGAAATATTTCAGATTTAGAAGACTTCTATATTCAATGTTTTTAATCACTACAACACCTTGTATTTTTTAACTGAAGTAATGATATATATGAATATAGAAAAAAAGGATAGTAATTATCGTAGTGTAATAATTTAATTTAAGCTATTGTTGTACTGAGGAGTAATCTTGATGAATGGAACTGTTCATGTTAATGTTTGCTGGAGTAAAAGCTATTACTTTTGGACCTTACCATCGTTTAAGAAGGATTGATTATTTGTAATAAAACAGTTACAAAGAAGTGCTGGCACTAGCTGTCTAGATAGAAAGTCATCAGTCTTCAGATGAACATTGCTTGTCTAAAATTATTAGAAAGTATGGATCTCTGGAAATGGAAGAGAAGCGAAGAAATGAAAACTAGCCAGTTGCGGCAGAGCTTGTGATGTTCTCTTTTAGACGCTATTTGGAAGTGTAAGCAGCAGCACCATCTTATTAATTAGAAGCTTTCAGGCATGGTTAAATTTCATGCCAACAGGGATACTAAGAAGATCAAAATACTGATGGTGCTTTTGATAATTAGGTTTAAACTCCTGTAGTGTGTTTCAATTGGAGCAATAATTTTTAAAAAAGCTTAAGTAAATCTCTGGATATCTGAACACATTTATTTGACAAAATAAATCCCAACATCACTGAAATAATCATTCCAAAGTTGAAGTTTAGCTTGTCAGTGAGGGGCTTTGGTTTTCTTCCTATCTCTGGGACCCATATTGCAGCTTGCTCTAAAACTTCTATTAAATAGGTGAATTTTTGAAGACATTCTGAGAATATTGATTCCTTCTTGACCAAAAGTAGCTTGATTTACAGAGATGTAAATGTTGCTCACTGGCTATTCTCTATTCTAAAGGGAGGATTCATCTGGAAGACTACTGCCGATAATATCCTATAGTAAGTGGAACAAGAAAGTCTTCAGTATGGGTGGTGCTTATCCCTGGTCACATGGGGAACTGGAGTCACAAGTTCTTGGTACAGTGCCTTTTTCATTACAGATTGCTAGGATTATCATGAGCACTTAGTCCAAGATGAGTCGAGGTAGTCTTCTACAGAGTGCATTTTAATGGATTTGACTGAAGCAGAAGTATGGTTCATGTTGGCAAATTTCTTGCTACAAGGAGGCTTGTCTTCTTAGCGAGAGGGAAACAGCTGATACAGTTTTGCTTTTATGTGGTGGTTGAGCAAGCTATAGGTCTGGAAAAACCCTTGAATTGCAAACCATTTCTGAATCTATTTCCTGAAGCGAAAGAACTCCTGTGCTTTTAGCCTGAATAGCATGGGTGGCTTGTCACACACAAAACACAAGGGAAGCATCAGGGGGGAACTGAATATCTTGGGTTCACTTGACTCATGTACTTTGAGCTGGATATTCAAATATCTCTTCACGTAGATGTGTTGATTGGTATTTCTGATGACTTAGGGAAAGCGGTGACTTCAAACTAACCTTCATCTCAGTAAGGCAAACTTGCAGAGGTAGAAACTTGGCAAGGTCAAAGCTACTGCTGTTAGTAGCAGGAGGCTTGAGGAAAGGAGTAGAATCTTTTATCCTGCATAGCCTTCTCCATCAGTAAACAGAGTTTTGAAATAAATTCAAATCCCTCTCTGTGTAGATCTTTCAGTCAGTGAAGCTCTCTGAAATGGTACTTCATAAAAATAACACTTTGCCGTGACTAAATCCGAGCTCTCAATTAAACAAAAGAAATGTCAGCTTCCTTTAAATTAAAGTGAAATATGAGCATAGATGATTATCTGTGTTACTGTAAGGTAATGTGGGAGAAAATAATCCTGGGGACAAATTGTCACTAGTAGCTGAGGTTACTCATGTCAGTTTCCTTGAGAATCTTTTTTTCTTTTTTTTTTTTTTCTTTCCTTAGTTGCAAGTGTATGAGGCTGTGTGTCTTCTACTTTGCATAAAACTGACCTGAAAGGTACATTTAGCTTTAACTTTGTGTTCATATATCAGAAAACCAGTAACAAAATATAAAACGTGTTTCAAAATAGCTGTTTGTTATGCTGTGACAAGCTTGCAAAGTTGTTTAGTACTTAAATATTTGTAGAGTTTGGTTTTGAGATTGGGATCTGATTTATGGCAGGCAAATTGTAGACAGAAGCTGTAGGTGTCTAGCAGTAATGAAATTAAATTCATTAGCTAAGAAACGATACTTTGAAGACATGGTTCAAAAATAAGCAAGTTCAACTGGAAGTTACAATAGGCCAGTACATGGCTGCAGTTAGGAGAGGCTGGCGAAGAGAAGTCAAACTTCACTTCAGAATGAAGTGAAATAAATGTGAAATAATGAAATAAAAGATCTCTAGCAATGGCTTGACATCATCTTGTCTAAAAGTCATTATCTTGTGTAAAACAAACCTGAACTACTTTGAAACATAATTGGCAATATGTAGAAAAGAAATTCCCACAATTATTTTCTTCTCTCTTCCTTCTGCTTCATCTTGTCTACTATTGTTCAGTTATCACCTGTGAACCTCTTCAGGTGTACTGAAGATATTTCAGTCAGTCTATGAATTATATGCAATCTCCTTCAATTATCTCCGCTTGTCATTCAGCATAACTTGCAACTAGAATTCTTGCTCGGGCAGCAGTTGAAGGAATGAGCATGTGTGGTTTTAGGGAGAGAAAAAGATCTATGTTTTGGTAATAAGGACAGCCTTATTGCAGACTTAAAGTAGTAGGAATGATTACTCTTAAACCTACATATATAAACTGTTCAGACAGATAGTATTGTTTCTGTCGTTATATAATGAATACAAAACCATATTGAACAATCTGTTTGTACTGCCATAGAAGAGTTTTAGCTCCATGTTCTTATATGCAGAAGATGTATCAGTGAGTGAAAAAGCATACTGGAGGAGTTGGATGGACAAGATGGCAATCTAAAAAAGGGATACTTCCATTTCTCATCAGCTGAGTCAAAGGTTCACTTGGCTTTCAGTCTGGGTGTTCTTATCAGCAAGAAATTCCTGCTCCAGTTAGCTTGTGTGGCTAAAGTAGCAAAAAGTGTTAACTGGAACCTGACTCTTTACTTTGTTACTGAATAATGCTGAAGTAAGTATTTTTGAGCAAAGTTAGAGATATTAGGAGATGTGTTTGAATCGGTTGGTAACTGTGTAGTTGTGATGGAAAAGAGAGGCTCTTTTATTTTTAAGTGAAATATTTGTCAGACAAAACCAGCAATTCCTACTTGTTTGCAGAGTAACATAGCTTTTATGTCAGAGCTCAGAGACAGATTAATCTGTCTTGCAGGAATAAATTCATAAAGACTGAAATTGCCAGCATCAAATACTGTTGCTGAAGGAATAGTACTATCAGCAAAAGCATTGGCCTGGTTTTGCTATCAAGTTGCCTTGGTGCTAACATAATCATGAAATTTTTGAAAGGAGAGATCGAGATCTGCCTTTTCACCTTGAGAAAAACTGCAGTCTGGAATCCAAGCTATCTTTGGAGTTATTCAGTCAATCTTAACTGCACCGTAAGATTTAATTTGGATTTGATATAAACAGTAATGTCAGTTTTAAACTTTTCTGAAAGGCAGCTGTCAGAGTGTTTCAAATACATATGTACACATCAGCATACATAGGCACACATAGGGTTTATCTTCCAAGACAGAAAACACAGAACTTTGGGGATAGAGTGAGAATAATGCTTGAATTTCGTAGTTCAGTTCTTTCCTTCTCTGCAGCTGTATGACTAGGTTGCAGAGCATTAGATCTGTAAAGCAGAGTGTATGTCTCTTAGTTTGGTTTTCCTCATTCTGTTTATTATCCATGAAGATTGGTAACAGTTTAAACTGAGTAATGTCATCAAAGAATTGAAGCAAATAAAGGCTCATCATGTCTCTTCAACAAAGATTCTGAGAACAATACATCTTTTGCAGTTTAAGTGCTGTTAAGCTACTGTGATGAAGAAGCTTAGTCTATAGGAGTTGCTTGACAAAATTCAGTCTCTTGAATTTGTTCTGTTCACAGAAGGCTATTCTTTGTATAACATAACAAATGAGATAGTCCACATAACTGAATTCTTTCTAGCAGAAGTGTTTCTACTTTGGGGCTAGGTATATCAGTCATGATTATCTCAATGTTTCTGCCACTAACTTATCAAATTCTATCCCATCCTCTTATGATGCTTTGAAAGCTGTTCTTTGGGTCAGTACACTTAATGTAGCGCTTTTGTCAGCTGTGCTTTGTTTTCTGGATTTCAAGTGAAAACCTTACTAGATTGTGCATCTTGTGTTTTAAAGAGTTGGTTGTGCAGGAAGTGTGTGATGCTTTTATGGGCAAATGCAGAGCTGACATCACTAGCTCAGGTTTAACGAGGTACAGGACTGCTACACTTGGATGAGTGATTGAAAAGGTACACAACAGCAAACTTAAGGAAAATCCAGTGTCCGACAGCATTTAGTCCTTGATAATGGCATTTTCCAGAATTTAGGCAGTCAGAATAGACCTGTGTTTTATCTCTGCTACAGCAAAAGCTAGCCTTTGAAGAAGGGGATTGATGGCTTCATTCAAGAGGATGCATGAAATGATTAGCAGCTTCGGAGAGGAGTAGCGCCTCTGCTATGCTTTATTCTAACTGCAAGACGACCTCTGTGACAACAGTTAGTCTGTCAGTGCTAATGCAGTGTCGTTACACTTGATGTGTCACTTATGAATTAATTATATTAACCTGTATTAACATTTAAGAGGAACATAAAAATGCAGTGTTGCAACTCTGTTTCTTCATTTTTGCAGGCAATCATCTCTTCTATTGAGAGTAATATACCACAACACCCAAATATCTTTTCCCATCTTCCTTTCTGTGTCCTGAAGCTGCTTCCTTGATACATCTGGCTAAACATCTTCACTTTGACTGCTGTTATGCCTTAAGTTATGTAAGAATGCCAAAAATCAGGACTAATTTAATTATTTGAGAAACTTCAGAAACTTCAGTTTAAAATCTGCATGAATTTTTCAATAGAATCTTAAGGATTTATGATAAATCCCACTGTTCATTTTTTTCCTTCAACTGTTTTTTTTTGAAAGACTTGATGTATGAATTAAAGATTTTAAAATGTGTAGTCTCTCTTTTACTAATATGCAAAGCACAAGTGGGCAAACCATTACAAAGCATACAATTCTGGACAAATAGACAGGAACTTAGCTCTTTTTTTTTTTTTTTTTCTTTCTTGGGGTACCTGATACTCAGTGTAAAATAACAGTAATGGCAGAGTGAATTGAGAATGTGGCCTTATGGGATGTGAGTGGAGATTTTAATTCTGGAAGTATTGCAGTAGCCTTCCTCTACAAAAACAGAGCTGCATTTCCCTATTTCTTTTTTTCCAGTAAGTGCTTGTGTCCTCTAACCTTACAAAGCATTAAGAACCCATATTCTGATGAATAACAACTATGCTTTTAAAGATTGCAAGGAACGTCACATCTTCTTCCTGTATTGATTAAAGATACTGTTCAGTGTTAAAAAATGCAGAAGCCCTAATCACTTCAATGCCTTTCTTGTTATTTTCTCCCTTTATATTTATTATCATGCTCTCCCTGTCTTACTTGACCTAGTGCATTCTGACCAACAGATAACTGGTTTGCTTGGTGCTTGATAAATCAAACTTTGCAAGTAGGTAGAAAGCATCAACATAAATAAATGTGAAAGAAGAATAGAAAAGGACTTTCCTCTAAGCTCTCTCACATCTGGGAACAGAATCTTACAACTCTGACCATAGAACAAAATGATTTTGGAGAAAAAGTGTCTTGGAAATTCTTACCATACTTTATGATACCTTCAACAACCATGCTATCACAGTTGCTAGTATTAATCACTGTGCAGGAAGAGGAGTGACACTAAAATTCATAGATACCTTCATAAAACATTGGAAATTGATTCAAGAACAGAGGTGTTATGGAGACACTAAAGACAAGACAAGTGAAGACTTGAAAGACTGCAGAGCTGATAAATATTACTGGATCTTGGAGTTGAGACAAGGTGGCTTCTTTTTTTTACTGAGCTGGAACCATTCTGTGCAGGGTAAATAACACAATAGAGTACGTGACAGTTGCAAATACAGAAAAGTTCAGTCTTGAAGCCATCAGAAATTCTAGCTGAATGCTGAGTCTAATTCATACAGCATCCACAGTTTCTTCAAAAGTCTTCATCTTTAATTTGTCCTGCTCAGAGCAGGTGTTTGCTAGCAAAGTTTCTTGGTAGTTGCATTCTGCTAAGCTCCCATGGTCCTTTTAAAGGTGAAAATTGAATCGCAGCTATTCAGTGTTCCCAAGTACTTCTAAAGAAGCTTTTGTTACATTTGTTGCAGGGACTTCTCTTATGTCATTCAGTACCTCATGTGCTGGTGGAAATGAGATATTTTTACCTAACTGTTCTATTTTTTTAATTACATTTTAAAGAAGAGTAGTTCTTATGTTGTACTTAGGCTTCACCACAGATCAAGGGTGAAAAGATCTGCATGCAATATGTTCTGAATAGGAAAATATATAAATGGAGTGATGGTGTTAAAACCAAGAGGTGTAGAGAGGTTGGTTTTATAAGCCACACACAGTGGATAGAGTTGAAACATTTTAAATTCACAGATTCAGCAGAAGATAATTAGAAGTGAACTACAATCATCTTCTCAGATTAGCAAGTTGTGGGTGGTTGTTTTTGTGGGGGTTTTGTGTGTGTGTGTGTAGGATGTCTTAGTTATCATGAAAACCATTGGAAAATCAGAAGTTATGTTGAAGCATGTCTATAACACCTTGGAAAGTTGGTCTTGTCTCCTGTTAGAATTTCATTGTTACTTAAGGTAGTAAGTTGTGCCTTCCATTTCCGCTTCAGTCCTCAAAGGCAGTCTTCATTCATTTTCTGCACTGCTTGGGCTGAAGTTAACGGTTCTCCTGCCCTAATGTAATGCTGTGGCCAAGAAAGCTTTTCACTAGAGGTGATAATTTAGATGGCTGTTGGAAGAATGTTCTCAGCTTCCTGACTGTGCTGCTCATGTACTAGAAATGTGTTTTTGCATTCTAGAAGAATGAAGGTCTCTGGAAATTCTAGCACTGTAGAATTGGCAAGATAAATGTGCATGGAAATTGGTAAACTTTGGCTTTGGATCACCTGCCACTGAGCCAGATGAGTAGAATTAGATAGCTTTTATGGAAGACGTATGAGATCTGGCTTGGCAAATGTGGTCATTAAACTTCATTGGTTCCAGTAACATCCAGCACATGATGGCAGACCTTGAAATATATAATTTATTCACAGGGCTTCATAGCAATTGTTGTGTCAGTCTGCCCACACAATACGAAAGTTGGGGGGGGGGAGAGAAAGAGACTAATTAATAATTTGTGTTTGGTACATGGACATTGATGGGAATAATGTTTCTGAGTAGGCAAGGAAGCTTTTATACCACTGTAGCTGCCAGGTTTCTTACAGACTTAGCAGCAGCAAGAAAGTGTTGACAACCTTGGTTTTCCAGCACAATCCTGTTACACAAATTTATTTGTCGCTGCTTCAAGGAAAAAAAAAAATCTTGACACTGGGGAGAAAGTTTCTCTAGGAAAAGCATCTTTATTTTTTCAGTGGTTTTGTGTAGATGGTCTTAAAATTGAGAAGACGACTGAAACGTACATGTGAAATTCATTGTAATAGTGCTGCCTTTGTCTATCACCAGTTTGTCAGATATGTTTCACCCAGCAGCTGTTTACTCCACAGTGCTATGACCATCTGAGGAAAATTTGATCCCACTCATAGTAATCTGGAACTTGAAATACTGTTAGCTCTCTAACAGCATGGATCACAGGCATTGCAATATTTTAAGGTGCCCAAACATTGGAATGCAAGAATGTGAAACTTGCTCATGCTGTAATCATTCCAAGATGTATGAGGCAGAGTCTGACATGCAAAACTGAACTTTTTTGAGGATCTCATATATAGGAAGCAGCCTTCCTGGTACTGTTGAAGCAGACTGTGAATGAAGTGGAAATAAGCATTGTGTTTGCTAGTTGAAACTAATGTTGGAGGATCTTAGAATCATAGAACAGTTTAGGTTGGAAGGGACCTCAAAGATGATCTAGTTCCAACCCCTGCCGTAGGCACGGACACCTCCCAGTAGACCATGTTGCTCAAGGACTCATCCAGCCTAGACTTGAACACCTCCAGGGAGGGAGCATCCACAACCTCCCTGGGGAACCTGTGCCAGTGTTTCACCACTCTCACTGTAAAGAACTTCTTCCTAACATCTAGTTGAAATCTCTCCTCTTCCAGTTTGAACCCATTACTCCTAGTCCTGTCATTACGAGGCCTTGTAAATGGTCCCTCCTCAGCTCTTCTGTAGGCCCACTTCAGATACTGGAAAGCTACTACAAGGTCTCTTTGAAGCCTTTTCTTCTCCAGGCTGAAGAGCCCCAACTCTTGTAGCCTGTCCTTATAGCAGAGCTGCTCCAGCCCTCTGATAATCTTTGTGGCCCTCCTCTGGACTCTCTCCAACAGTTCAATGTCCTTCTTGTGTTGGGGGCTCCAGAACTGTACACAATACTCCAGGTGGGGTCTCATGAGAGCAGAGTGAAGGGGGAGAATCCCCTCCCTTGCCCTGCTGGCCATGCTTCTCTTGATGCAGCCCAGGACACGGTTGCTGTCTGGGCTGTGCACACGCTGGCGGCTCATGTTGAGGCCCTCAGGGCTGCTCTCCAACCATGCCACCCAGCTTGTATTTGTGCTTGGGGTTGTGCCGACCTAGGTGCAGGACCTTACATGTGGCCTCGTTGAATTTCATGAGGTTGGCCTGGGCCCACCTCTCTGTCCTGTCCAGGTTCTTCTGGATGGGATCCCTGCCCTTCAAGAAGTCAGCTGTGCCACACAGCTTGGTGTCTTATTGAGGTGTAAATAATCCTGTGAGAATAAATTATCATCAGGATCTTGAACCTCTTTGAAAGTAAGGATGTAGCAGATTTTCAGTTAATTCAGATTCTACTTCAGAGAGGGTCTGTAAGTTTTAATTCCTTTTCCGTGGATCATTATGTAAGTTTAGGATCTCTATAATTAGTTTAATTCCTGATTAGGCTTGTGTGCACTAGATAATGCGTTTCCCAAGGCAAAGAGGCAAAGACAAAAAAAAATACTTTGAATGTCTTTGTAATACATTATAATATCACTCAGTTGTATTGAGCCCAAGTTTTGTGGGATGCAGAAATCAGACTGCCACTTGCAGGTACTGTTACTCTTGAGAAGGGAATTTAATTTAGGTTTTAGTAGTAAATATACGTCAAGATTAAGAAAGATTAAGATAAGAAATTTTACCATGTTATGGGAGAAGTAAGGTCTGCCAGACCTTCTCAGACAGGATAAGGTTAAGTTTGGACTGGGTTGTTTGTGGTGATATTTTTGGTTCTTTGGTTTTGGGGTTGTGTTTTTTTTTTTTTATACCATTATATTTCAGCCAAAAAAAAATTAGACATAAAAAGGCAACATGGTAGTTTAAGTTATGTAGCTAATAAAACACAGGCAAGTATTGCTTGCTTTTTAATTTTAATTATCTGAAGTGTTTTAAGCAATCAGCACAATTTTCTTGAAGATAAAGTTTTGTCTCTGCTCCCCTAATTAAGGATAAATGCTTGCTGGAGAACCGAGAGGTCGTCTTTCCAAGTTTAATTTGCAGCACTTGTTGGAGGATTCAAGTAATCTAATTAAATGACCTCATTTAAATTTTGTAGTCACCTAAGAGTTGGTAGACAGATGTGGAAAGGAAATCATCCATAGAGCATGAATGTTAAATTCACAGCTTTTAATGTAACTTCTAAATGAACTTTTTTGTTAATTGGTGTATCTTTTGCTATATCTGCAGTATGATGCTTGCTGTGAATTCATCATGATGTTGCCATTTTTATACATGGATTTATTTTTAAAAGTGTACTTTTATTACCTTTATCTATTTGACAAAGTAGATGTCTTTGACATTTGATGTTGAAGAAAAATACTTTTTTTTTAACTCTTGCAAGCTGTACAGGTACAGTGTAGGCAAGTTTCTTTATGGGTACAGACTTGCAAGTGAGATACTGTGAATGCTTTTCTCAGTAGATGATGTTAATAGTGCTGTTTTGAGAAAAGTCAAACATTAGACATTTAAGTACACATATGGGCACCTATTTTAGATAGTGAGTTAAGTTTTGCTGCTGCTGGGGGAAATTTTTGTGTGCTTCTTTGTACACCGATGTGAAGGTTATGTCTCTGGTGTGTTAAGAATTCATTTAGTATTTGGAAACTGGATTTGTGTGTTTCTACCAGTTGGTAGGATGTGGACTCTGAGTGTATTTCTCTTTTTAATGTAGGTCTTCCAGAAGTACAGCTCTGGGGCATCCTATTAATTTACAAAATCCTAAGGGTACTTCAGTTTGCATGAATTTACTGCCACTTTGATTTTATCTTAAGTGTTTCTCAGTGAGTTCTTACAGCTTGGGGAGTGAATCATTTTAAGGTAATGCTTGCTGTGGTAACATGAGATATTTTCTATGCCCTGAATAAGTATGTTGCTGATTGCTATGTGGTTAGTCTCATCATGATTGTTGTGATTTCAAAATTTTGTTGGTTGTTTTTTTTTTTCAGTCCTTCCAGTTGTATGTAGGTCTCGCTAAAGAGAAACATGGATAAGGGTTTCAGGGAATAACAAATGAATGACTGAGATTCTGTCTATACATCATTGTAAATCCAGAAGCTGGAACTGATGAAAACACAAAATCTGGGCTAGCAAAAGCAAGATACCTTTTTGCAGCTGTCTTGAAAAAAGCATAAACCTGATCTTGCAAATAGAAAATGTAACCTAAGAGTAAAATCTGTCTTAAGATGCAGCATTGAAACTGGGTGGTACTTATGGCTTTGTTGTCTGAGTTGCAAGTCTTTAATAATAGCATTTAGACAAGTTGTTTGCATTGTACAGCCAGGTAAAGCAAAGCTGTTCGAAAGGGTGATACAGACATAGTTGTCCAAGTTGTATAATTGATATAGCATGGAAGAAGCAAAAAGCCAGGAGATCAGAATTCTCAAGACTAAACTTTCTGTGGGAATACTGTATCTGTAAAACTGACGTGGCTTTTAAAAGTAAGTATAATATAAAATAAACCAAAATGACAAGATTATAAGTTGAGATGCAACACATCTTCATTAGGGATTGTAGTGGAGTTGCTGAATTTCATTCACATCCATCTGATTTGAAATAAAAGATACAAGGGAATGCACAGATGATGCAGTTAGCTTTTTGTCCCATTCTTCTGTAGCTTGGGTTATGTGTTCATGTGTCTCTGGAGAAGTGAAAATTGTGAATTCTCTTACTAATGCTGACCTTTTGCAACTGTTGCTGTGTACCTTGAGTCTTATATGTGAATAGGAAGATCTTAAAATAGCTATGGAGAAAGTGGATGAGGAGTAACATAGACATTGGGCAAACTAGAAAAAACAAATTAGCTTTTAGTGAGATTTCTTCTAGTTTGCAGTTTTATGTTGCTGACCACAAGTTTGTGCTGTTTCTCATTTGTGGTTTTTTTACATTTAAATTCAAATTGCTGCTCAAACTATGCTCAAAATACCATTTAAAAAGCATATTTCATAGATTTCAGAAAGAAGAAAACCAGCTTATCTATAGAATGAAAGTTGTAGGAGGGAGCTATGACCTGAGTTACTGTGAAATAATTGCTGGTGAAAGGTATTTCTCTGGAGCTCACAATTTGTATTGTGATGCTTTGAATCTCTATGGCATGTTTAGGCACAGGGGAATAGCAAACAGACAGATGGAAATGTGTATAAAATCTAAGAATGTTAGGGATTGGAAGGGACCTTGAAAAATCATAGTCCAACCTCCCTGTCAGAGCAGGATCACCTAGGGCAGGGTCCAGGAAAACATCCAGAATTTTGAATGTCTCCAGAGAAGGAGACTGCTCAACCTCTCTGGACAGCCTGTTCCAGTGCTGTGTCACACTCACAGTGGGAAATAGTGTTTCCATATGTTCCTGTGGAACATCCTCTACCCCCTACTTCCACCCATTGCCCCTTACCCTGTCACTGGACATCACTGAGACACGCCTGGCTCCATCCTCCTGACACTTGCCCTACACATCTTTATAAACCTAAATGAGTTCACCCTGCAGTCTCATCTTGTCCAAGCTGAATAGACCCAGCTCCCTCAGCCTTTCCTCACAAGGGAGATATTCTGTTGTGTAATGTGTGGTTGATTCCAGTCTATTTTTTTTTTTTTTCTTTTTTGTAGATTCAAGCATCGTTTAAGGACCAATGTACCAAATAGCTCATGGAAGAAAAAAATCAAATCAGGACGTCCTTGGTTTCCAGGCTACCAAAATATGGAACAAAAACTTTAGGAAGTGTTTTGCAACCAGTGTCAAATGGGACTGCTGTTAGTTTAGCAAGGAATAATGGTGGCAAAAATTTTGGCAAGCACAATGGCACTGTTCATATGTCTTCCTTTTCTTTCAACTGGAAAAAATCAAACAAATACCAGCTTGATGATCAAAACAGGAAAGACACCAACTCTAAACATAACTGTAATGAAAAAATAATTGATTCAGAGAAGTATTCCCAATCTCAAAGAGCATCGGGTAACGATGTGCTCAGGGTGGGTTTGAACAATACTGCTTTAGTGACATCAAAAGTAGCAAAGCAAACCAATATGTTTGTGTCTTCTACTGAGGAATTAAACCCAAAGTCTTTGCCTGGGCTCTCTAGTTCAGCAAAATTCACCAAAGGTACCCTGCCAGGAAGGACCTCATATTCTGGACTTAATGCTCCAAAATCACATTTAAATGGATTCTATGGAAATAGACCGGTGGTTGGTTTGCAGAGACCTAGAGCCAATTCCACCACCACAAGGACAAGTTCAGGAGAAAGTCTGGCCCAATCAACAGATAATAGCAAGTCTTTTTCCTGTGAAAAAATGGTAAGATCACAAAGTTTTTCACATTCCATTCAGAATTCTTTCCTTCCCACTACATCTTTAACCAGATCACATTCCTTTAATAAAGCTGTGGATCTTACAAGGCCTTATCATAGTCAAAATATAGCTGCCAGGACATCTCAGAGGTCAACTTTGTTGTCAAGAAATGCACGTCAGTTGGATGTACCCAATGGAAATGAATCTGTGAAGTATGGATTCAGCAGGCCCTACTGTGGTGTGTCAGGTCCTTGCTTAAAGAAGCCCCCAGTGTCAAATGGGTCTGGGTCAGCACCTTCTTTTGGATACAGATTAAGTCGACCTTCTCTGCTGAAGCCTACCAGGCAGCGATTTGAAGGAAATATGGTGGATGGCAGCAAAAGTACAACTCCTGACATGTTCATTGTGGAGAACTCTGACATTTCAACAAATATTAATAGAACAGTTGAGAAAAACAGTATTATAGAGAGCAGTGTTCAAGGAACAGAATCTGATGAGGGCTTGCATGAAAGTATAGGAAAACATGGTTCAAAAGTCATGTGTATGAGTGATGATGGAGATGAAATATCTATATCTTCTTTGTCATCCTCTGAAAAAAATGATTTGAGTGAAGATTTCAGTGATGATTTCATAGATATAGAAGACCCAAAGAGAACTGTACAAGTACAGCAAAAGGAGAACTGCCTTCAGGAATTGGAGCATGGGAGTATAACTTCAGTTGAACCATTCACTTCTCTCAAGGAAAGTGGAGGATCTTGCTGTAATGCTGATGACTGGCTTGACATAAATGTATCTGGTAAATACTTTATGTTCTGCTTGAAATTTTAGGTACTAAATCAAGATTCTGTAACTAAGTTGCTTTATATAATTGCCCCTGGCTTTTGAAGCATGTCAGAATGGAACTTTGCTCTATGCTGGCCTGTTTGTTTCTTACAGTACTTACTCTGCGTGATAGTTCCTCTTTCTTGAGCATCACTTGGAAGAGCTCTTTTCTTTGGGTTAAAACTTAATGATACTTAATTTAATCATTCTTGCAGTATGGTTGTGAGATTCCTTGTATCCTGCTTTGCCATGCATTTCTATGGACTGATGATCTTTTAAAAAAATTTTTCCTCCTCTCTTGCCCCCTCTGCAGGCAAGGAACTGCTTCAAAACAGTGGGAATGAGTCTAGGCTGTATAACTGAATCAGATAAATGATAACTAGAGATGTTAGTGGTTTTTTCCTGACACATGCTGTTGTTTTTCCTGACACTGTATTATTTCTGTAAGAATTATTGGGAAAGACAGATGTTTTAAAAACCACGTTTTCACTGGGCCTGTCATAATATACATACATATACATAATAGCTTCTTTTGAGAGAAACTACAGCTGAAAAACTGTATGCAAAGCATGTGCTGTTGGACCCACTTTCTAATATGTTAAAAAGATACAGAATTTTAGAAAGTAATTTGCATGGTGGATGAACTAATGCAGTGTAAAAGACTAGCAAAGTGTAGGTTGAAAAGATACTTAATTGCAGCTACCAAACCAACTTGAACTGTTTTGCCTTCTAGTATGAGTGAAAGTCTGGTAGAATTCTTTCAGATATTTCTGCTGCAGTACAGTTTCAGAACAGTTAATGCACCAAGAATACACACACTAATTGTTACTTTTGGAGTATCAGGTTGGTTTTGGAGTCTTAACTCTTCTCGTTTCTTTTAAGCAGTGGATGACAACAGCGAAAGCACAAAGCATACTACTGAGAATATGATTTCTCCAGAGATGAATTACAGAACAGGGTCCTCTTTTGAGCTTTCTCCATCTGACAGTTCTGATGGTACCTATATGTGGGATGAAGAAGGACTGGAGCCTATTGGAACTGTCCATCCATGTGGAAGCTACGAATCTTCAGAAATGAACAGCATAGTATGTATTCTGTTATTCTATTTATTTGCACAACTTGCGTGATTTTACTGCTTGGAGATTATCATTCATCAAGTATGTTTTTAAAAGCAGAAATAATGTATTTTTTTACTTGATAATATTTTCAATGTTTTTTTTTTTTTTTTTCCTGTAGCTTGATAATTTTTGAGAAACATTTTGTTTAGGATGTTTCTGTGTAGATGACCTTGATTAGGCCTTCTTATTTTTCCCTTATTCTCAAGTTGGGACTGAATAGACCCTTCCTTAAGCAGTCTCACAATAATGCTCACAAAGACTAAAGAAATTAATTTCTGCATATTATAGGTTAAATATCTCCTGCCAATCTCTAAACATAGGAGTGAAGAGGCAAGAAAATAGCTATCGCCTATTTGATACCTCATAGATCTGGTTTCTCTACTGTAGGAACCTTTTTGAGGGGAAATTGGATTTCTCAGTTTGTCTAAGCATAAAATCCTTAATTTTAGATACCTGACTGTAGCTCACTATAGCAAGACTTTTTGTGGGTCTCAAATGCGATACACATGGTGCATAATCTTTTTCTCGTTGCTAAATTATCATAGAATGGCTTAAGTTGGAAGAGACCTTAGAGATCATTTACTGCAACCTCCTCACCATGGGCAGGGATGCCTCTCAACTAGATCCAACTGCTCAAGGCCTCATCCAGCCTGGCCTTGAAACACCCGCAGTGAGGAGATGTCCACAACCTTCCTGGGCCATCTATTCCAGTGTCTTACTATCCTTCTACTGAAGAACATCTTCCTAAGATCCAGTCTAAACCTACTCTCCTTCAGCTTAAAGCCATTCCTGGTTGTGCTATTGGTAGACACTCTTAGAGAAAGTCTCTCTCCAGCCTTCCTATAGGATCCCTTCAGGTATTGAAAGGCAGCAGTAAGGTCCTTTAAGAGTCTTCCTTTCTCTAGTGTGGACAACCTCAGCTTCCTCAGTCTGTGCTCATAGCAGAATTATTCCTGCCCTTGGATGGTCTTTGTGGCCCTCCACTGGACTTGCTCCAACGTATCCCTTCTTACGATGTGGACAACAGAACTGGAAGCAGTATTTGAAATGAGGTCTCACAAGAGCAGAGTAAAGGGACAGAGTCACTGCTCTTGACCTTGCTGGCCACACTCCTCTTGATGTAGCCCAGGGCACAATTTGCCTTCTGGGGTGCATGAGTGCACTACTGTCTCATGTTGAGCTTCTCTTCAGCCAACATTCCTAAGTCTCTTTCTTCAGGGGTACTCTCAACCCAGTCTTTTACCCACTGTGATCTATAAGTACTATCATTCAATCTGAAACATGGATGCAGTCATTGCAGTGCTGTGACTTGCCAGCTGAAGTCAGAGAGCTGACTCTTGGGCTTTGGTGGATGACAAGAATATTGTCTGTCCTCAATTTTATCTGAGCACACTTTTGTGTTAAGAAGCTCAGATTTTATTAACAGGATATTAAGAATGGGAACTTCTAACAAAAAGAATTTGGTATAAAGACTGTGTCATACTTCATGAGTTGCAGATGTGTGCCACTTAGGTATAAATACCAGTTTTGGACTTACACAGAAATTGTGACATCTTCTCAGACTTCCATTTGTAACTTTAGTAGGGTTGTCTGCCTTAGCCCAAGAACAGAACAGTAGAGACTTAACGAAAATTTGACATAGCTGTTTTTATGTGAACTATATACAAATTTCCTGATGTATTTTTAGCTGCTTATGGTATCATTTGCTTTCTTGTTAAATTATGATCTGCAGATGTAGTGCTTAAAAGAGGTTTTTAAAAACATTTAGTAATTTTGCATGATAATTGTGATCAGCTTGAAAAAGCAATGTGAGACTTTTCCATTATAACCTTTGTAGCTTTATTTATGTTTGTAAGGGACAAAAGTGTTTAATGCAGGCCATTGCAAAAACAGATGTGCATATGCATGCCAGGAAAAAAGGTAAATTTTGAAACTTTTTGGCCTGTTTTAAATATAGGTATTTTGATGTTATTTGTCAAAAAAAAGAAACAATGCTTTTGGAACAGTGTTGGCTACATGTGACCTACATGCATTAATTTCTGTGTGTATGACTTGATAATCAATGTTCTGACAGACAGAAGCTGTTCTGAGTCTCATGGAGCAGGGACACATTAAATGTTTTTGGTATTTTTCTTATTTTGGTTTATTTATTCCTTTATTTAAATTAAATAGCTTTTAGAGAGGGCTTAAAATGGCAGAAGAAATGTATTAGGTTTTGTGAAAATGGAGAAAGATGAAGATGGTAAGTAAGATTTACTTTCGAAAATAGAAAGTAATTTGGATTTCCATTCATTTTTATCCTGTTAGTGCTGTTCCAGAATTACAGTGCTGATTGTACTATGAAGCATCAACAATATATCTGGATTTTTACAAGGCAGAAATGTGTTTTCAGTCAGCTTTGATTTTGAGTGGGAATTATCTCTCCAAAATGTTTATTGAATTGCCTTATAGTGGTGGCATGTTTACTTTGTGCTTGTTGGTTTTGGTCAAAAGCATTACATATTTTACTAGTTCAGCGTAAAGATTAAACACTGATTTTTCTAAGAAGAGTTTCTGTTACATTTAATGATTTCTGAAGAATTTTGTTCTTGAGTAGGTTAATGTGAACTTTTTGTTCCATGTTTTTCCTTTTCTGTCCAGGCAATGAAATAAAAAGACAGGTTAAAAAAATAGAAATTAACATGTAAAGAACAGTTATTGTGTTTAATCAGCACATCAGATGTTTCGATTTCTGGGAGATGTGTGATCAAATTATGTTGTTTCTGTCCTCTAATACGGTGAGGGTAAAAACAGTTGTGTGGCAAAGTCCAATTGATAGCAGTCAGATTGAAGAATTTTGAGTGCCTGAGCCATTACCAGACTGACTGCCCCTTGGAATTAGTATTTCTGGAGAAATACGAAAGCAGACAGATAGTTCACAGTATCACAGTA
>WBNM01032843.1:0-11653 GCA_013399055.1 Ramphastos sulfuratus | reverse complement strand
CCATCTGGAGGCCTGTGTGCAGTTCTGGAGCCTCCAGCACAGGAAGGACATGGAACTGTTGGAGCGGGTGCAGAGGAGGCCAAGAAGATGCTGAGAGGGCTGCAGCAGCTCTGCTATGAGGACAGGCTAAGAGAGTTGGGGCTCTGCAGGCTGGAGAAGAGAAGGCTTCCAGGAGACCTTAGAGTAGCCTTCCAGCATCTGAAGGGGGCCTACAGGAAGGCTGTGGAGGGACTATTGACAAGGTCTTGTAATGACAGGACACGGAGCAATGGGTTTAAACTGGCAGAGGGGAGATTTAGACTGGATGTTAGGAGGAAGTTCTTTACACTGAGGGTGGTGAGACACTGGCACAGGTTGCCCAAAGAGGGTTGTGGATGGTCCCATCCTGGAGATGTTCAAGGTCAGGTTGGACGAGGTCTTGAGCGACCTGTACTAGTGGGAGGTGTCCCTGCCTATGGCAGGGGGTTGGAACTAGATGATCCTTGATGTCTCCTTCCAACCTTACCATTCTATCATTCTATGATTCTAAGAAAACACATCTTTGAGGTACTAAGAACATCTTTTTCTTCCATAACCTTCCTTTTACTAGTCTGTCTCCCTTTGATGGCTCTGAAAGCACAGTTCTTGCATTCACTGCTTAAAACCCTGCCTAAGATGGTCAGGTGGGCTAACAGGCAGCTTTTTATTGTGCTGCTAAGTTTTAGGGAAATGCATGAGTGCACATTTAATTTTAAGCCAGTCAGGGAAATTCATGTAGGTCCTGTCACGTTAAGAAAGAGCATTTTAGAAAAGGATACCTTTATAAAGAACTGCAGTGAATTTCCAGCATGACCTCCTGACCCTAATGTTTCCGAGGTAGAGAAGCGAAACGCTGCTCTGTGAGAAAATGTCTCTGTACAGCACTGATGAGCAAACTGCTGTCTGCCTGCACTCCAGGGAGAGCAAAGCAGAAATTGAAGAGGTTTTTAGAAGCATGCTTCAGGAATGAGTTGAACTCTGCAAATCATGGTAGTTCTCACATGAAGAGGATAGCTGTTCTGTAAATTCCTACTTAGAAAGATCTTCCCACCTAGCAAAGTAGAACATGAGGGAGCTATAAAATAGAACAGCTAATAGAAAGCTGTAATTGGAGTTCATAGAATCATAGAATGTCAGGGGCTGGAAGGGATCTCCAAAGCTCAGCCAGTCCAAACCCCATGCAGAACAGGATCTCCTATAACAGATCACACAGGAACACATCCAGGCAGGTTTGGAATGTCTCCAGAAGAGGGAGACTCCACAATCCCCCTGGGCAGCCTGTTCCAGGGCTCTGTCACCCTCACAGGGAAAAAACCTCCTCAGGTTTAAATGAAACTTCCTATGCCTCAACTTTCACCCATTGCCCCTTGGCCTGGCATTGGGCATCACCCAGCAGAGCCTGGCTCCAGCCTCCTGGCACTCACCTTTACATATTGATAACCATTGCTGCACTTCAATAATTAAATCTGCCACAAGTATAATATTTTTCTCTTTGTGTTATCTTCCAAGATGCTGAGGAATGCTGCTGCCATCTTTGTGGTCACTGTTTTGCATTTCACAGGCTGGGAAAAATGTGGGAGTTTCCCATGATCTTTTTGATTGAACAGGAGAAATCCTAAAATGTGTAATGATGGAAAATCAAAAGGAGAAAATTAATAAAAGTGAATCACAGAATGTCAGGGGCTGGAAGGGACCTCCAAAGCTCAGCCAGTCCAATCCTTCTGCCAGAGCAGCATCACCTACCTCAGATCACACAGGAATACAGCCAGGAGGGGTTTGAATATCTCCAGACAGGGAGACTCCATAACCCCCCTGGGCAGCCTGTTCCAGGCTTCTGTCACCCTCACAGGGGAAAAATTCCTCCTCATGTTTCCAGGAAACTTCCTATGCCTCAGCTTCCATCCATTGATTGGGCATCACCCAGCAGAGCCTGGCTCCAGCCTTTGGGCACTCACCTTTACATATTGATAACCACTGCTGAGGTCACCTCTCAGTCTCCTCCTCTCCCAGCAGCTCAGCCCCAGCTCCCTCAGGCTCTCCTCCTAACAGAGTTGTTCTATTCCCTTCAGCATCTTTGTGGCTCTGTGCTGGACTCTCTTCAGCAGTTCTATGTCCCTCTTGAACTGGGGGGCCCAGAACTGGACACAGGACTCCAGATGTGGCCTCAGCAGGGCAGAGTAGAGGGGCAGGAGAACCTTTCTCAACCTATTAACCACAGCCCTTCTAATACACCCCACAATGGCATTGCCCCTCCTGGCCACCAGAGCACATTGCTGGCTCATGGTCACCTCCCATCCACTAGGACCCCCAGATCTTTTTCCCCTTCACTGCCTTCCAACAGCTCAGTCCCCAACCTATCCTGCTTCCTGGGGTTGTTCTTTCCCAGGTGCCAGACTCTCCCCTTGCCCTTGTTGAATTTCATTCCATTTTTACCTGCTCAACTCTCAGCCTGTCCAAGTCTCACTGAATGGCAGCACAGCCTCCTGCTGTGGCAGCCACTGCACCCAGTTTGATGCCATCAGCAAACTTGCTGACAGTGCCCTCTGTGCCCTCAGCCAGGTCACTGATGAATATATTGAACAGAACTGGTCCCAGTACTGACCCCTGTGGGACTCCACTGGTCAGTACAGAGCACAGTATTGTGCCTTGAGGCCTGACAAGCTGAGCCAAAACAAAGCACAAGACCATCCACAGAGCACCAAGTCCTGGTTGTGGCTGCAGGATCCAGTGAGTACTCACCCATGCCTTTCAGTTCTGCCAAGCAAGCTGCCCACATGAGTGCTACCACTGGTAAAGCATGGATGCCTTCTGCATCCACCACAGGTGTACACACAAACTTCTGAAGGTGCTTTTGTTACAGCATTCTATGGAAACTGTTAAAAACTGGCTCAAAAGCTGTTGCAATTGCTGCAAAGTACCTGAGCAGAGCAAGAGAAAATAACATTTCATGAACTCTTTCAAGTCATTGTTTAAGTGTAGCAGTAGCTTTAGGTAGCCAGGTTGGTATTTTTTTTTTTTTTAGGTAAAGACAGCTGCTAAGGTTTATGGAACACACCTTTTAAAAAGCCACTGCTTATGAAGTAAATATTATAAATTATTTTAAAGGACTTCTGGATTCCCTGAGATGTACAACACAGGAAACCAAAAAAATAATAGAATCATAGAATGGTAAGGTTGGAAGGGACCTCAAGGATCATCCAGTTCCAACCCCCTGCCATAGGCAGGGACACCTCCCACTAGCACAGCTCACTCAAGGCCTCGTCCAACCTGGCCTTGAACACCTCCAGGATGGGAGCATCCACAACTTCCCTTGGCAACCTGTGCCAGTGCCTCACCACCCTCGCTGTAAAGAGCTTCCTCCTGACATCTAGTCTAAATCTCCTCTCTGCCAGTTTAAACCCATTGCCCCTAGTCCTGATTATTGATGTGGGCAGTGGAACACCCCCAAAACACAGGAAAACTGTAAAAACCAGAGGTGCTTTCACCATAAATAGTGTAGGGACTAAAAAATATAAGTTGTCAAGTAAAATGGGTATTTTCTCTTAGTCATATACAGTTTACTTGCTGTAAGTACAGGCTTTTTTTTTCCTCCCAGTGTAATATATCACTTTCCCCCTAAGTATGGTGCTATTTTGTGATAAATCCCTAGTCAAGAGATTGAATCACCTCATATAATGCCAACAAAACTGTGCTTTTAGAAAACACCACCACATCTCCTGCCTTTTAGTCCATGCATAAAAATGAATTATTTCCTGAAAATGCTCTGTATTGTAGATAACCACTTTGAATTTTATCCATTTATACAACATACCTGTTGCAATGAAAAGGACAAATGACTTGGTGTGTGTTTCTTAGCTTCCAGTTAAGGTTTAGGCATGCCTCTCAGAAAAGCCACCCAGAGTTTCATACATATCAGGATGAGTCCATTTGATTGATCAGAAACCATCACTGGCAAGTCAGCTCTTTTGAATTTTCACCTCTAGCTGTACTTAAGCAATGTTTGGCTGGTGCTGAGACTAATGAGAGCTAAGCCATGGAGATTTTGATTGGGTGCAATTCAGAATTCAGAAAGACATTAAGAATGACAAATCTNGATGAGGCCTTGACTGACCTGTACTAGTGGGAGGTGTCCCTGCCTATAGCAGGGGGTTGGAACTAGATGATCTTTGAGGTCCCTTCCAACCTTACCATTCTATGATTCTATGAGTCTATCACTAGAGGTGAAAAGCAAAACCGAGCACTCAGCAGCCACCATTGAAACATTCTGAAACTTCCTCACAGCCAGAAACTGCACAAAATGTAGATTCGCTTTTGAACTGCCAAAAAACTTATTTGTTGTCACCATGGCTCACACAGCTATGTGAATTTCAGCCATCTGAACAGTTTCCCCTTGCTGAGCTTGCAAACTGTAGATGATTGAGTCTGAAGGATACTTACCATGTTGTCATTTTTTCACTGCAGCATGCACGCCTTTATTAACCGAGAGCCCGGGGCCTTCGTGCTCTCACAAGCAAAGATGTGACACAGGGAGCTGAACATGATCAGTTATGGGATAAATACAATGCACAACATCCAGAGGCTGATGTTAACTTGCAAGCTCAAAGAAGCTCATACTGCAGACTGAATGATGCCTTGTTAATTTATGGGTTTGTTCCACTGTATTCAGCCACACGAAGCAGTTTTCACACACGGCTGTATGAATCCAGCGTGGTTAAGCTCTTAGGGTTTATAATCTTAGAATCATGGAATGGTTTAGGTTGGAAGGGACCTCAAAGATCATCCAGTTTCGACCCCTGCCATAGGCAGGGACACCTCCCACTGGAACAGGTTGCTCAAGGACTCATCTAACCTGGCCCTGAACACCTTCAGGGAGGTTGTGGATGGCAGAAGCATAGAATGTGATTGAAGATTCTGTGCTCCACAACCTCCTCGGGCAACCTGTGCCAGTGTCTCACCCCCCTCACTGCAAACAACTTCCTCCTAACATCCAGTTTCAATCTCCTCTCTGCCAGTTCAACCCCATTCCTCCTTGTCCTGTCATTGCAAGACCTTGTCAATAGTCCCTCCACAGCCTTCCTGTAGGTCCCCTTCAGATGCTGGAAGGCTACTCTAAGGTCTCCTGGAAGCCTTCTCTCCTGCAAGCTGCAGATCCTCAACTCTCATAGCCTGACCTCATAGGACAGGTGCTCTTAATTGTCTAATTACCTTGCGCTGTAATTGCCAACAGTATAAGGTGTGCAGCACCCTTCACTAGCCCATATGAATTGCTCCTATTCCAAGCAGCACAGTCTCCCTGTAGGTTGCTACTCTTTTATAGTGATACAAGAGAATCTGAAGAAAAACATCATTCAGTAGTTAGGAAGAGTAGTTTAAGCCTCAGGAGACCTGAATTTGAGATCTGATTTGAGTGTACATGTTCTGTTTGTGATTTTCAGTGAATCACTACATTGCTAAAATTCTTGTGTCTGCTAACAGCAGATCTTTGCTCATTCTGCACAGCAGCTGGGTTAGCTTTTAGAATGCTGCAGTGGACATGCATAAGCTGCTAGTACTGGGATAATTTTGGGGTAAAGCAGTCCATAGAATCATAGAATCAGCCAGGTTGGAAGAGATCTCCAAGCTCATCCAGCCCAACCTATCACCCAGCCCTAGCCAATCAACCAGACCATGGCACTAAGTGCCCCANTCCTGCCCACCTGGGCACACTGCTGCCTCATCTTCAGCTACTCTCTACCAGCATCCCCAGGTCCCTCTCTGCCTGGCTGCTCTCCAGCCACTCTGTCCCCAGTCTGTAGCACTGTTTGGGGTTGTTGTGGCCAAAGTGTAGAATTGTGCACTTAGTCTTGTTCAATCTCATCCCACTGGCCTCTGCCCACCCATCCATAGGTGACACAGTGCTGAGCTCAATCCTTTCTTAGTGCAGAAGACAACCAATATGAGACTGCTGAAAACACTGCCACCTCTATTCTGTTGCCAGTGAGCTGTGGCTGCTCAGGGTGTTCTACACCATCCAAGAAATTCTGGTCTTAAA
The DNA here is from genome assembly GCA_013399055.1 of Ramphastos sulfuratus. Taxonomy (NCBI): domain Eukaryota; kingdom Metazoa; phylum Chordata; class Aves; order Piciformes; family Ramphastidae; genus Ramphastos; species Ramphastos sulfuratus. The sequence continues at coordinate 5,604 of WBNM01032843.1, read as the reverse complement.
CTCACTCAGGAGACCACATCCTGGCTGGCTAGGTGCAGTGCAAATATCCATCAGGAGGAGTATGGATTTAGAAAGACAAGACGACACCTAAAGCTCTGCACACATGGCATAGGGTGAGAGGAGAGAAAGCTCTGTTAGCTGCTGTAGCAAATCTAATTCAACAACAGCAGCTGCAGCATTTCTGACAGCTCAAAATCACATTTCACATATTTGGGGGGAAAAAAGCACTAGCAGCATAAGTGTCTACCACTCTTTTGTATCTTCAGGTTATACTATTTGCTGTGTTAAAACCAGTACACTAAAACTGGATTGTCTTAGAGAACATTTCCAGCTACTTTCAACACAGCAGCTAACCTGAGGTGTGGTCTACTACAGCTAAGGTTTCCATATTAACTGCTGCAAGATGCTCCCTCCCTGGAGGTGTTCAAGGCCAGGTTGGATGAGGCCTTGAGTGACCTGTGCTAGTGGGAGGTGTCCCTGCCTATGGCAGGGGGTTGGAACTAGATGATCTTTGAGGTCCCTTCCAAGCTTACCATTCTATAAGATCCTTTCTATTTGTCTGACCAGATATAATTTTCTCTTCATGGCAGGATAACAAATCTGGTTTTTGGGGTTTTTTTACCATATCAAATGAGACATAATTTTTATTTATTTATTTTTTAGAATCTGCCCTCTAAATATCTGGGTTTAGATCATGACATGAAGGATCAATATTCTTTGTTTCCCTGATGATTCAATTGCTACATAATGTATGAGTCACTGAGGATGTTCTATTAACTTTTATTAAGTGCCCCAAGGCAAAGAATACAGATCAAATCTTTGGAAGTTTTGGTAACCATGTTCATGATACAAATACAGTTTAATAAAGCTCATTTTAATGGATATCTTTTTTCCCCCTGTAATTATTCCCTGCAGTCACAGGACAGACAGTTTCATCTCAGATAGTGTCACACACTGGTATTGAAATAAAGTATTTCCTCAACTGCATAAATTAATTAGCAGCCACAAAGGCTGCAGTGTAGCTGAAGTAAATGGCATTAGGTATAATTAAGGGTAAACAAAGCTTGTCCCTAAATTCTATGAGGCTATGTACAGTTGGATTACAACAACTGCATTGGGCAGTAACCTATTTGCCTAGTAATTGTGACTCATACAAACATTATACCTACACTGATTAATTTTACTTACAGACCCTCTGGTAGTTTAATTAAATGATCCATTCTAAATAATGGCAGCCTTTTAAAAGTAGCCCTGCAGGAACTGAACTGTTGCCTCAAAAGGCAAACAGAATAAACAGAATCTAACAAAAGGTGAACCATAGAAAATCCTTTGGAAAACATATACAGAGAAGACAAAAAAAAAAAAACCAACCACCTCATTTTGCTTTTCCCAGTGCCATGCTGGTTAAGTATCACAGTATCACAGTATAGCAAGGTTGGAAGAGACCTCAAAGATCATCAAGTCCAACCCATTACCACAGACCTCAAGACTAGACCATGGCACCAAGTGCCACGTCCAAACCTGCCTTGAACACCTCCAGGGACGGTGACTCCACCACCTCCCTGGGCAGCCCATTCCAGTGGGGAATGACTCTCTTGTTTACTGTCCCTTGCAGTAAAAATAAAAGCAAACAAAAAAACCCCAACCAAACAAACAAAAAAAACCCACCCAGTAACACACACACACACACATACACAAAAATCCCTACTGAAACATAACATTTAAATAAAATATGCTTGGGATTTCATGAGAGAGCACCAAAAAGATATCTCATAGCAATATCCCTACTAAATAACTCAGTTTGCAACTGATGAATTCACAAATGAACTAGTGTTAAGTTACCCAGACCCAGCTCTCCACCACCCAGACCTCCTTTGCAAGGTCACTGAAAATGATTCATTTTCATCAGCCTGTAAAAATGTGGCTCCTCATGCCTATGAACTGCACTGCAGCTTCTCTTTCAGCCTTCCAGAACTCAGGGCCACTTGGTTTGCAAATAAGATTTTAAAACTACCTTAATTCATCAAAATCACACACAAATACTGTGCCAACTCAGCTAAAAAAAAATAAAAAAATAGATAATAGATTAATCAATAATGACAAACATTCTGCTGCTAGAGACAAAGCATGGAGGGTGTTTAGGTAACAGGAAACAGAAAAGAGCCAAAAAATTCTGATTCTTCATCCAAGACCCATCACTGGAAAAATATCAGGGGAAGGATCCAGTTTTCTAAGTTCTTCTTTAGTGCCAAATAAATATAGTCCATATTTTTAAAAAGGAAAAATAAAAGGTAGCTTTTTAGACAATGCTGAGTGAGTGGATTAGTGATCAGCAAAGGAAGGATGCCCTATTCAGAACACACATGAGAGACAACAAAAGGGTTTCTTTTGTCACCTCAGTAGTCTGTGAGGGTGATAACAAAGGTAGCAGTCCAAAGGAGCTCTTCAGACTACATAAAATACTTCAGTAGGTTGTTGGGAATTGGTTCTGTTACTGTCACATCCCTGGATCATTGCAAGAAGTATATATGAGATTATCTATCTATCTATATATAAATGAGATAGATATAGAGGCATATAATTACATATATACATATAGTAACATATAATTATACATATAATATATGTATTATATTTATATAGACAATTACATATATAACTATAAATAAATGAATAAATGAATGAATTCATAAATAAATAAATGTTTCATAAGAAGTATATCTGTGAGGAGAGGGACTTGGAGGTCCTGGTGGATGAGAAACTCAACATGAGCTGCCAGTGTGCTCTGGCAGCCCAGAGAGCCAACCAGAGCCTGGGCTGCAACAAGAGCAGTGTGGGCAGCAGGGTGAGGGAAGTGATCCTGCCCCTCTGCTCCCCACTGCTGAGACCCCACCTGGAGTACTGCATCCAGTTCTGGAGCTCCTGGGACAAGAGGGATGTGGAGGTGCTGGAAGGTGTCCAGAGAAGGGCCACGAGGATGAGCAGAGGGCTGGAGCTGCTCTGCTGTGAGGAGGGACNTCTGTGCCAAAACTTTTGTGTGCAAACACAATGCTCTTGGCACATTAGGAAGCTCAAAAGCAACTGGATCATCCTCCAAAAAGTCTCAGATGTATCAAAGTCTCATTAGGTACCCAATTCTACTGATAATTTCTGATTTCTGAATATAGGAGCTTATTACTGGAGACAGTAATATGGCAAATGAAGATGAAACATTTAAGATATTGAAGTTCTTCCCCTCAATAAGTTGAAATATTATCAATGCCTCTTTGGCATTGGCCCTTAATATAATTCCATGTGAGCTAAACAAATAATCTTTAGCTAGACCTTCCTACATTAAAAAAATAGATAAAAATATTAAATATTTTATTTTAAATAATTAGTATAATACTTATTAAATAATTATTTTTAATTTAATAATATTTTAATGAAATATTTGAATATATTAATATACTGTTTTAAAATATTCTCCACAATGAATGGGGAGAATACTGAGTATAGGAAGTAGCAGAACTTCACATACCTAACTGTGTAGCTGGGAATTGATTTGTACTTTAAGCACTTAAATGGTTTTGAGGGGTGTTTTTCCCACTAGGCTACAACAGTTGTGGCTGTTCTAATGTTCCATCTAAAGTCTCTCTTTGAGACTTACCTGATTACTTGTTTGCCTTCTCTGTCAGATTACTGGCTAATCAGTGAAGTGCCATAAAGACACTTGTTTAAATCTAGCTCTCTTTTCCCCTGCCTTCTCTCTTTTAATTTTACTCATGTCTAGCTAATTTGGACTTTCACATTTCCTACTGTTACTTCAGAGGTGATATGCAAGTGATTAAGCCCCACAGTGAACCCATCTCAGTGGTACAAGCCATGATATCCTGTCATTTCCATCTGAGACAAACCACAGAGTCACCTTAGTTCCACCCCCAACAGTTTTCAGAGAAAAGGAGAAATGGTGTATGGCCAGGTAATAAAAAGCTAATTAATTAAAGAAATGGGTACTCCAAGTGGCATTTGCTGTTATGGCAACAGTGAGGGTAGTGAGACACTGGCACAGGTTGCCCAGGAAGGTTGTGGAGCACAGAATCACCCAACGTGATCAAAGATCACGTTGGGTGATTCTGTGCTCCACAACCTCCCTGGAGATGTTCAAGGTCAGGTTGGATGAGGCCTTGAGTGACCTGTTTTAGTGGGAGGTGTCCCTGCCTATGGCAGGGGGTTGGAACTAGATGATCCTTGAGGTCCCTTCCAACCTTGCCATTCTATGATTCTATGTAAAAAACAAACAACATAAACCAAACCCTTGCTTATTACATTAAGCAGAAGCTTTTGAAAAACATATAGATGTGAATTTTCTCCATCCAGTCACATTAATAAGATAAAATAAGCAGGTGTAAAAATCAGGCAATAGGCACTAGAAAGCCTTCTAAAAACATTACTTGTGACATGAGCTTCCATGAGAGCCTTGTTGTGTACTTTGGGAGAAAAAGGTGAATGTTAGAATGAGTATTTCTGCCAGATTAGAAATGAGGGAAGCAATCCAGCTACTACTGCACCTATTTTTTTGTTTTCCATAGCTTCAAAGGCAGTGCACACAATCTAAACCTCAGTGACAAGGCTCTGTTGACTTCTGTGACAACAATTGCTTTGTTTTCACCTTAGACAAGATTTATTATTAGGTAGTCTCAGGCTGAATTCAGCATTTAGCTGAGTACACTAATCTGAGGGAATTTCATCTGAGACATCAGCACCTTCACACATCTAAAACATCTCTGCTAGGCAGAGAGAATTCCTTTTATAGAGCAAGCTTGCTGAGGAACATGATCCCTCTCATACACTAATGCCACTGAAGTCAGCTGGCTTCTCACTTTGACCACTTTTCTACCAGCTTCCTCATTTGGAAGAACTGCTGCTAATTCCATAAATTTAAAAGAAGAACAAACCCAAGCATAAGAGGAATAATGAGCAATGTCTGATTTATGTTTCAGGTCTGGTATGACCTTGAGCACTCCACAAAGCTGAGTACAAAGTCAGAAAGACCACTGTAAATGAGGTGAAATGAGTTTGCTGTGGGTAAATGGGACGACAGCCTCACTCCTTCTGTAACCCCATCAGAGACCAACACAGGGACTAACTGGCAAAAGAATCTGAGTTATAAGCACTGAAACAAAGCCAGAAAGATATGTTTCTGACAGGTGCCCCAAAATAAATAAAATCTCAGTGTCACAGAAAGTCAGGGGCTTGAAGGTACCTCCAAAGCTCATCCAGCCCAACGCCCCCTGCAGAGCAGGATCACCTAGAGCAGATCACACAGGAACACATCCAGGTGGGTTTGGAATATATCCAGAGAGGGAGACTCCACAATCCCCCTGGGCAGCCTGTTCCAGGGTTCTGTCACCTTCACAGGGAAAAAAATTCCTCCTTATGTTTCCATGGAATTTCCTATGCCTCAGCTTCCACCCATTGCCCCTTAATTGTGCCATGTTAGACTTCATCTGAAGATCACATCATCTTTCCTCTCTCATCTGTACAAATAAAGTCCAATTAGAAATAATGTAGGAAGTATCTACCTGGGGCAACAACTACTACTAGTGGTGATCAAGGGCACAA